>JAHZNK010000843.1:0-11671 GCA_027744615.1 Lepidocyrtus cf. nigrosetosus NNG-2020 | reverse complement strand
TACGCAAGGACCTCCCTAAAATATCTCGACAAGGATTGATTAGTGTAGAGAAGCAAAAGGAAATTGCCGGTAACCTTATACAATCTTTAAAATGTAGTAGGAACATGAAGGGATATGATGCACAAGTTTATTGTTTTAAAAAATATCTGTTTTTATATGTTTCACAGGGCTTAAACCGCCAACTACCCAAGCATCGTCGCCAGCAACTACTCCAACAGCAGCGACCAGTTCCCAAACACAACAGCGACCATCATCTATCTGAGTTTTTTTTTAGAGATTTTATGCAACTGTAGATATAATTTAGCTATGTATGAGTTTATAAGACAGATAGACAGATTATGTTTTTGAGGTTTATAATGTCAATGTGTTGGCAAAAATTCCATGTAGGTTATGGTACAAATCTTCCAATTATGGTTGATTTATCTAATTATTGTACATTTACGTATTGAATTGGAATAAATGTGACTTCTATTGTATGCAATAATTACTTAAACTACATTTAATAATGCATATATAGTTATGTTAAGATATTTTTTGTTGAAGCAGATCGATACAAAATGCATCGGATATGAGGGATGTTTTTTCGTTGTTGGGCTATGAAAAATGGTACACTTTTCATGACACTGTACATTTTTTACAATTCATACTTTTAATATCGTATTGTCAAAACTACTCATAATAAATTACAAATAAACAATCTTAGCAGTATTCATTAAAACTAACACATTCTATTATTGCATCAATTTGTACCTTTCAATAAATAAAATTATTTTTTATCAAACTCCTTTTTCAATTTTGTACCTTAAAACTAGTTCCATTCTTCTCCTTTTTGTACCTTTCAACTAGTCATCATCAACACCATCACCATCATCAGTATTATCATCATCAGTAGCAGCAGCAGGCTAACAAAATCAAAAACATTTTTAAAAATTATTTTGCATTTACATTATAAGCAAAGTATGGAGTCAGAAATACTTACCTGAACCGACACAGCAAAATTAATGTCCACAAAATTATGATGAAAAATGTGCTCCAACAGTGAAGAACTGTTTAAAAAGCTAACGGTTGAGAACAAGGCGTCGTATGTGTTCGACATTCCATGTTGCTCGGGAATTTTTGCCTTCCAAATGTCATCATCATCATACTCGATTCCATTGTTGTGACATATCCACCGCATAATAAATGCGCATTTATCCTTGGGTTGCAAATAAAAAACTAACGGTTGAGAACAAGGCATCGTATGTGTTCGACATTCCATGTTGCTCGGGAATTTTTGCCTTCCAAATGTCATCATCATACTCGATTCCATTGTTGTGACATATCCACCGCATAATAAATGCGCATTTATCCTTGGGTTGCAACTTTAGTGCAGATGACTTGAGAAGTAGCTCGAATCTCGTAAAGTTTAACGTATCCAGCAAATGCATCTGCCACTCAGGGTTATCGTTAATACTAGCAGCCAGGACGTCGATTTTGGATTCCTTTTCTATGCAGGATTTGGCCAATTCTAGTATTTGTACATCCTGAAATTTATATTCACAATCGATTGCCAACCTGATGAGTGGTATAGCTTTCAACTTGTGCATCCCCAGTAGCATGGCGCTAGTAATGGTCAGGCGCGTCCTTCCAATGAGGCTGGAGTAGACAAGATCTACAATATTGAGGGAATCAGCTAAACTACAAGTATCATCCAAATCCCAATATTTTTCGAACTGTAGCCCACATAACTCGAATACTTCCCTGTGAACGTGTACTAAAAGTCTTCCATTTTTTGCTGTCACGTGGATTGGCTTTGTACCGTTTTGCTCTAACTTTGCGGATTCCAATGCACTTGCAAAGCAAGAAGAGTACACCATTTGAAACCCATGTTCCATGTAATGCGACGCAATGTTTCCATAATAATGGCGCAGCAAAGGCAGNGATTGGCTTTGTACCGTTTTGCTCTAACTTTGCGGATTCCAATGCACTTGCAAAGCAAGAAGAGTACACCATTTGAAACCCATGTTCCATGTAATGCGACGCAATGTTTCCATAATAATGGCGCAGCAAAGGCAGGAAAATGCGGGGTTTCTCCATATCTTTAGAAAATTCAGACAGCAAAATCATGGTAATTGAACGCGAAATTGTTCTTCGATACAATACCAACGGAGAGTTTTTTCCAGAAGCCACGCCACGGTCCACTATTTCGTTGCGCACGGTAGAAGGAATCAAACTTGTTATTCTATTGTCGAGAGCATCAAATTGTTCACGCGTATAAGATTGTTTTGCAACATTAACAATATTAAACAAGATGATTTGGTCCAACAGTCGAGAATAATAGTCGGTTTTTGTAATGACAATGAAATCGCGTAAACTTAACAATTGATCTGTGGTTTGGCGTATGCAAAACGATAGAAAAAGTAATCCGACGGCGACTTTTGTAGCTCCTTCTAAATTTTCATTGTTAATGATGTTTACTATGATGGAATCGTCCTCTTCGTGAATCGCTCCTCCGTCAAGAAATTGCCAAAAAACACGCACCTCATTTTCCCTCATGTTGCTCTGAAGCATGTGAAATACAAAAAAGTCTGTTGGGTTAAGGTACCACTGTCTTAGAGTAAACCGCCGAGTAAAACGCAATCCTGGCAATTTAGCATCCAAATACTTAGTGAGGGCTTGTTCACTGAAACCCGGTGGCAAGTCCATCAATTCCTTAAACTGGGAATGGTCTGGAAATGAATATGGCAGATCGAAGACAACAGTTTTCATTGGTGTTGGGACCAGGTATGTTTCTTGTGGGGTAGGGGGCATCATCATTGACTCACTCTCCTCTGTTTATGACACAGTAATATAATTATTTAAAAAGTTTATATTAAACACAAATTATTGAGTATGCATGCTACTACAATCATATAAAACCATTATTATGCACACCTCCTGTACTTCGGTTTGTTGGCTGCTCATTGTTTAAAACATTTGACTCTTGCAATGGCATAGTTGACCTGACTTCTTCTGCATTATTTCTTGCTTGAATACGTGCTGGATCAATCAACATGTTCTACGTGCATTAAAAAATACAAAAATACGTGATGATTGATTAAAGCAGCAATATTTTTAAAATTAAATAAACTTGTCATTAAAAACAGGTTTTCAATTTATGATTTACCGCAAGTTCAGGGTGTGCATCAATTAAATGATTTTCTAAATCATTAACCGATGGATACGGAAGATTGCAAATATCACAAAGTTGCAACGGGGGTACGTTCTCCATTATATTGGTTTATTTTTGTAACAAATTTCAGATTTAATTCAATTAAAGTTAGAATTAAGTCAATTAAAAAATTATTATCAAGTATCCGTCAAAATATATAATAAAGATGCTGATCTGTCCAATAACACTAATAATAATCAATAGCATTCCTTGAAAAGCATTCCTTTGTCTTGGGCATGCACAAAAGTACGGTATTGCCGCTTTCCTTAAATATATGTAAGTCACGTGTGAGTATAAATTAGACAAAGAAAAGTACGCTTGCTGGAGAAGATAAGATGCCTTATAAAAGAAGCTTGCCAAAGATTCGTCGTGGAGACCAGAACAAAGGTATGATTTTAACGCTTGTTTTGGGCAATTTCTTACATTTTTGTCAATCTCGTCGTTTGAAATCGCTCGAAAAGAGAAAATGAATTTTCGGTTAATTGCAAAAATCATAATTTTTATTGTTATTAAATCCTCTTCCACCATGGCCAGTAACTCTAGTTCTAGTTCCACCAATAATGATGACGCTGAACGACAAGGTACAAATAATCCTCCCCCTCCTCCTCCTGCAATTGCCGGTACGTCAAGGCAGGCACTTATGGCAAATCTCCCATCTCCCCCACCACAGCCTGGCAGAAGTACAGTAACTGACTTCTTTTTCTTGGCAACTTGGCTGTTTGCTTATAAACCAATTTGTAAGTAGTATAGTATCATTCATTACTTTATTGAAATCTTTTTTTTTCTTGAATTTTCAAGCTCAACATTGTTCTCTTATTCACAGATGAGTACGATGATGAAGCAATGGCCATTGTTGAAGACGAGATAAACTCTCACATGTTCCGTGATGGCGAAACTTGTGACTGTGTTGGAGGAGAAGAAGGTAAATGTACAAATCCAGCGGTTTGCTCCAACAAGAAGGAAAATTGGGTTTGTCTGCCGTCATGTGGAGATGATTGCAGAAATCAAATGTAAGGGCTGTTCTAAACATGATTTGTATTATTTTAATCACTTTTGTGAGCAGAAAATATTTAAGTTAAAATAACTAATATCTATTCTACTTCCATGTATTTCAATAGCCCTGACTTAAGCAATGAACACAATCGCTTCAGGGTTGCAATCATACCAGGCATTGAGGCTCACATCAGATCTAAAATTAATTTTCCAAAAGACAGTCCAATCATGGAGTATTTTGGTAAGGTACAACTAGGCAGACCTACGGCTGGAGTGAGATTTGCTGTGGAAGCTGACTTCCTATTTCCTCAAGGTGATTTATATGTCAACACCTTAAAACAAGCTGGAATGTGCCGCTGGATTAGCCATAGTATGGAACCCAACACCAAAATTGAGACCTACATGTCCAACAATGGGATAAGAATGATTGTTAGAGCCATAGAAGACATCAAAAATGAAGACCCCATCACAGCATACTTTCCTCAATTGGATCCAGCAAAGTATTGTCGCTATGGTACACTATATCAAGACAAGGACTTGTTTTTGGTGGCAAGTGACGATGGCTCAGAAACAATGGAGAAAAGAACTGGCCCACTGCACATGACCCGACAAGTAAGACTAGGTAAATCAACTGGAAAGAAGGGAAAATCAAAGCAATTGAAAAATGATCCAAGAACTCAGCTTCCAAACAGACAGTCAAGAAAACAGATGGCTTCCATTGAAGACATTCCCGCGGCTTGTCTCAGCAAGAAAGATCTGGTCCAATCACTAAGGAATTCCAACGATACATATCAGCATGGCCGTCTCAATAGAAATAGACCTTATCGGACTGGATCTCTTGTAAATCAAGATTACAGAGAAGGTACATTTGTTCGGCACGCTGATGATTTCTTCCAAGTTGGTCATGATCCAAGGAATGCTGAAGAGTGTGTTCACCCCCTGCCACCAGCAACTAATGAGTTTGGAGAGGATGTGAATAGATCTAGTGAAGAGGAACCTCCACCTTTTCATGAACGACAAACCTCTCCAGAGCCGGGAACACAGGTTGGAAACACACGAAGGTACATATACAATAAGAAGCCAATTGTGGAAGGAGAATGCCAGCAACAACAAAAAGACAGAGAAGACAAGGCGCGGAAAGATAAAGAGGACAAAGACCACCGTGGTGGAAAAGGAGGAAAAAAACATTGACTGAATATTTCCATTGATTTTTTATTCATATCTATATGATATCTTTATTTCTATCAAATTCTCAAGTATCAACATTTAATAATTCTGACTTAATTCTCAACCTTCAAAATTAAAAATGATTGTTAACGCATCCTTTAAATTTGCTTATTTTTATTGAAATTATTCGACTTGTAATCTAACTTAAGTTCAGCATGGCAAATAATATTTAATTGGATGAAATTACACTACTCAGACATTTATTTGACTTGAAATTTTGAAAATGATTACATCATATGCTTGGATTAGTGTGAAATGACAGTTGTTTGGGTAATATGTACCATGATACAGCGTATTTTATAAATCCTACTAGTTTTTCCTAGTCGTAGTTACATTTAGTTGTTGATCAAATGGTCAAATTTGAGTGTAATTACATCTCCTGTCTGAATATTCTTTAACGCCTTCACAATCAGTACAAGTTGGCCATCATGAAACCATGTTTCCATGTATGAATTTGGAGAGGTTGAGTGTTGTACCATTCGACAGAAATTTGCTCTTTTCAACGTGCTCATGTAGATTTGATTTTCACCAACAAACTTTTGTCCAGTAATTTTCCATGCAAACTTGTCCCCAGCACATGGAACTCCAACTTTAATCTCCCCAACATACTCGAACAAGACCTGACCCTTTTTGAATGGTAATTTTGAAAGCAGACAAAGTCCACGCCCCACCACTGGAACAACCTTGAAGTCCTTCCATGCATCTTTAGTTGCATATCTGTGTTAAATTTTTTTAAATTGGTAAATATTACTCTCAGTGATTTCTAATCTAAGCACTCACAGTCAATTATTACCTCTGATTAGTACAATTTTCTCCGCAAGAGTCTGCGCAAAAGATGAAGTTACCACGATTAAAACAGTTCTTTGCACATTTTGGTCCGTCATCATCAGATTTGCAAGTACATTTCAGATCATCAAGTCCACCAAGCAAATATGGATGTATGTACGCCTCATTAATTATATCTTCTGCTTGTGGTGACACAATGCCTAGCAAAATGAAGTTTATAAAATGAGTATTTTTATATCATAAGATAACATAATAGAAAATAATGAATGTAACAAAACTTATTCTTCTACTTACTCTGCGAAATAAATTCATATTTAAATAGATCAGCCCAAAACTTGTCAGTGATGAAATCATCAGAGTCATCATCTTGATTCAGAACTAATGTACCTTTATGAGACATCTTTTAAGAACAAGACTGTGACATGTAATTGAAATTAGATAATCTAGCAATAGCAATTTATATTGGAATGAACCGTATATCAAAAGGATGTCAATATTGAAAAATTGAGAGTCTACCAAGCGTGCCTTAGCTATTTACGAATAAATCCATAAATAGCATATATATATCCATAGCGAATACTTATAACAAAACTTTTCTCTAAAGATAAACTAAAAACCTCATTCACCCAATTCGGTGAATGGGATTACACCATAGGATTATATTATTACACTACAGTACAGTAGAACACTCATCGTACTAGCCTATTGCAATCTGACCTTGCACTCAACCAATCGCGGCAGTTTCTTTCTTTGTCTTCAACCTGAGTATAATATTTTACATGATAAAACCAACAAAAATAATATTAACAAAAGAAACATTTCATTCGTTGTTACCATTTCAACATGCGCTAAACATAAAAATCAACCAAAAATAGATATTCTTAAAATAAACGATGCTGCATTGGCTTTTCCATTTTATGACAGTTGACCCAAGATCCAAGCAGTGAGCTTATTTTTTATTCGGACCAACTAGTTTTTCGCCAAATTTTTAATCGATCTATAACCACCTAAATTTCACAATTTCAATCATGGATTCACACGAAATTGCCATGATTGAACCAAATACTCATCATCACATGAATTCAATCATACTGGAGTCACTCTTGGGACATCCTATCATCCTTAAAAGTAAGAATTTGTAACAACCCATTCACTTTTATTTTAATTTCATCCTAATTTCAATCCTCTCTTTAAATTTTACTTTCTAAATATATATTTTTAGACAAGTTTCGTAGTGCTGAGGAAGAAGGTACAATGAAAAAGAATATTGAGGAATTGCTAAAGTCGTATGGACGTAACCCAAACTCATGTAAATGTAAAGCGTTGCCCAACTTCAAGAAACCAACAAAGAGTGGACACTTTCTCCAGAATGACAGAAGCTGCTTAAATTCTGATCTCTGCCTTACAAGATCCCGTTACCTTGCGTGTCACAGCAAGTGTTCTCTTGCCTGTAAAAATAATCCGTAAGTGCTAAAACTTTTCAAGAATTTGCAAACCAAAAAGTATTTTGTTCAAAATTATCATTATCGTCTCAATAATTTAAATTCATTGCTAGATTTGAGGACATGAAATGGACTAAGCAGGCATTTTATATTGACGGTTCGGAAGGTACATGCACGCTTCATACACATGGAGAAATTGTCAAAAATCAACCGGTTATGGAGTATGTAGGAGTATTCGTACCAAAAGGATCTGTGCCAGCACGTCATATCAATCCGTTGCATGTTATTAATTTGCCTTTCACTGGATTCAATTTGGATGCCACCAAAGATAGCAACCTTGCAAAATATGCGAGAAAGTCCGAAAACCCTAATGTGTTGGCTCATTTTTACATTCATCAGTCTACAGTCAGAGTCATATTTATTGCATGTCAGCATATCGCACAAGACAGTGAGATTCTATGGAATTTTTCAAAAGTTAATACTAAATTGATCAAGGTACGTTTGCGATGATGCTTATGCAATACTGATATGATGAGTGAAAACATAAAATTGTAGAATAACCACAACTTTCTATATCTTTGTAAACAGGTAAAAGAGTCAAATAAAGGGAAAGTTCAAGATTTCATCTTGCCATTGAGTCCAGGAGGGGAAAACATATCAGACATGTCGCTGGTTAGAAGAGTACAAGACGGACTTGCTAGTATCCAGTCAGCAAATGAAGAATCTTTACAAGGTACATCTTTGCGCGCCAGCCCACCACCAACAATAAACATTATTGTTCCAGTTCCTGTTGTACCTCCCTGCACTGCAAATCAACAACAACAGTATGAAAAGACAAGGGAACAAGAACAAAGGGCAATAAAGAACAACAAGGCGGCGTTGGCAGACACTGTTTCGTTGACTGATACAATAAGTGAGAAAGTAGCAAAGGTTGTTCTGAAGATATGCAAGGAAAAGATTATATCACGTAACATGGATTCTGACAACCAAAGCATAGAGAGCGTGGGTTTAAATGACCACCAATTATCTGTTCCACCATCACCTAACCAGCATGCGATTTCAGAATCATCTAATGAAACGAGACAGCAACGTAAGAAAGACAAACCTTCTTCAAGTAAAGCATGCAAAGGTACAACGAATGGCAGACCCCCATGGAATCCTTCCACAAAAATAGACAAGCCTAAAAGTCAAGACTCTCAGCAGGACCGCCTCTCTCGTCATTCTCTTTCATTGTCAGGAGAGAAAGCAGCAAAATGTAAAAAGTGCAGCTTTGTGGGAAATACTGTTGCCAATCTTACTCAGCACTACAAGGATAAGCATCCACCAACTCATCACTGCATTCTACCTCCATGTGAAGGGTAATGTTATACTTATTATGTAATCTATCTATACCTGTAGAAAAGTTTGTGCATGGTGATATATATTAATGTATTTGTTACAGTCAATTCTGGAGTGAAAAGCAGTTAAGAGATCACTTGATAACGGTGCACAAGAAAGGTACATACTTCTTATGTCCTCATCGTCCGTGTTTATCCAGTTTCCCAACACAAGAGCTTCTACGCATTCACCTTAGAGATGTACATGGATGATAAATGAAAGAAAGACTACTAATGACTCATACACTACAACAATGTAACACAAAATATACCCTGTGCAATAAATAGTGCAAATACATATCTCGACATCGATCAATACTTTACCATCATCCTGTTTTATAAGTAGTTTTTGTTCATACATTATTATATCAAGTTTTTATTTTAACTTACGTAATAGTTTAACATTTTATTTATAAATATGATTAGGAGTTTTAGAGAAATATTTAAAAATCCACCAATTATTTTCTTAATTAGCAGCGAATCATCTAATAATATAATTTATAGCTTTGTTGTTGGACATCTACCTTAGTTTGCTAGTATCACAACCATTTATTTTTCTTGTTCATATACAAAACCAAATCATTCTACATGTAGAATCAATTATTTTAGCCTTGTGCTCTGCGCGTTCACGTGTACCGTGCATCATCCTCACTGTGTATTTTCCATACCAACAAGTCGAAAAAAGAAATCATTGAGGAAAGAGTGGCAGCGGCGACCTAAATCACATCTGTTTTTACCAACACAGCTTTGCAATTTGTATTTACCTTTTCAACTTCCTGCTTTCGGCAAAAAAGGTGTATAAAGTTGCTTGTTAGAACTGTTAGATAATTGAGTTCAACTTATCTAACTATTAACAAAAGGTACATCACAAATTAAATTTTCACAAATTTAAATTGTAAATTCAAAAGTCGCAATGGAAGGTACACCTCAGTCAGCAATTTCCAGTGCAGCTGTGCAGACCCGTAGTGTTGTGGTAAGGCATTTTATTATCTTTCGTTCTTATGTTTTTAATACTTCAAATTTAATCTGTATTGCTGCATTCCTTGTTTTTAATCTGTGTCCATTTTTTACAGAATTCATCGCACCCAAAACCCGTTTGGAGATTCCGAATGCTCTGCGAGAAACACTATGGGAGCAGGCTTGCTTACTTGTCAGGATTTTTATTCAGAGGTCAAATAATCCAAGATGTGGAACATGTGGGCTTATCTGCTAAACTCAGCTATCATCACTATTTAAAGAAAGGCTTCACCATGGTGCCAGTGGATATAACGGTTACCACAACTGCAGCTGATCTATATGGCATTATTGTTCGTAGTATCGAAAAACTTCAAGATCAGGATGTCGTCGTAACTGTACCCCTTGTGTTCCAGAAAGAAGTTGCTACAGCCATCTTCACAAGAGAGAACCTTCGCCGTTGGGGAACATCACTACGATTCAAATTTGTGGAGAGTACCCAAAAGCATGAGAAAGGAACAGAATACTTTGAGAATCGCAGAAAACTGGATAATGAAGGTACATCTTGTGAGGAACAAATCGTAGTGATACGGTATAATACATGCAGCATTGGTTATTACGGATACATCCGAGAAATAGTGATGAAAACTACGGAGTACATGATGGCTCTCCCACATAAGTTCCCGAACCAGTATCCTTTCTGGAAACTAGAAAAAGATGAGAAGACTACAGCTAAATTCCGTTACTACTACACCCGGACTAAAGCCGAAATGCCCTGGACAGAGCGTCAATTAGCGGTAATGATTTAAAACTTAAATGACAAACGACTAGAAATTCTTGTTCGACGACTTATTCATGCTTTTGAATTTTGTAACAGATGTACTATGGGACTTATAAGGATCCTGAAGGTACACCCAAAGAGGCAAAGACTGAAGAGGTAACAGATTTACCCTTATTTATTTGTGTTTTTTGTTTCTTGTTTCTGAAAGTGTCATTTTTATTGCAGTTTCGTTACGAAGAGCCCGACATGGAAAGCCGATTTTACTGTTGAAAGAGTAAAGGGATGATGGATGAATCAAAATCAATAAACTTTTTTTTAAATCATTTTTCAATCTTTTGTAAAACATGAATGAATGTAATTGTAATGTTATGAAAGGTACAAATCATCATAATTTATCTCTTCTCATCTATTTCTAACAATACCTTGTAAATTTATCAAATTATAATATGAAGCAGGAAAGTTGTTTTTGTCAAGATAGGTTAGATAAAGATAAGATACAGAAAAGGAATAAATTGCTCAAGTTTTTTTAAAATTAAACAATGTCATAATATGCTTTAATCTAAATTGTTAACCATACTTGCTATCTTTGAAAGTGAGTTCTGGTCAAACAGTTGGTGCTTTGATAGTTTTACCACATGTTTATGAAGACGTTCAAGTTTTAAAAGGAAACTGACTGAATTAAAAGTTTCTCTCACTTCTTTCTCCGGCATAGTAGTTGAATGCAAAGTAAACGGGTAATCATTTGCTTTGTGCTTTGAAGAGGCCCAAAGCCCCAGCATTACGTACCTTTCGTATTCATCCTCTTCAACAAATTCATTGTAGTTATTATAAAGATTTGCTAATCTGTCAACTCCAAGTTTCACAATCACTTGTACTCTATCCGTATAGGAAAACTTGAACAATTTCTGAAAGTGCATATCTA
>JAHZNK010000842.1:0-11968 GCA_027744615.1 Lepidocyrtus cf. nigrosetosus NNG-2020 | reverse complement strand
TAATAGTTTGTGATTTTATCATCTTCCTCACAACTGGATCAATTTATTGATAATCGCATGCACGACTACAAAAATATGATGTATGCAATTGCACACACATTTCAGCGTTAAGGTGAGCATTGTTAAGTGCAAAACTGGGAGAGGATTACGTGCGTCATTTGCATCTTTGTATCAATTACACAATTGCAGGCATCTTTTCTGAGCAGATTCTGCGAATTTCTTCACGTTTATATGAAAAAACACAAAACTTATTGTATGACTCATAAAATAATTCCAGTGAATGGTCAAGCGTAAATATTAAAATTTCTACTGAATTAGATTAGGAAACCTAAATGAACGATGAACATTTCCACAGAGTAAATTGTTCTATCTAAAAACATAAACAACGAAACGGATTATAATACATGCTTAAATTCATTAATTTAAACATTTTATTATGATGATAATAACTTACTTCTTACTCTTGGACTCACTTACAATCAAGCATCATATAAGCACATAATTTCAAAGTTTCAAAGCGGTTACATATATTATATACATAAAATAACATTCACGAGGTATTGAATGAGATGCATATTATAGCTCTCTATCTTGAATAAGAAATGAAAAGAATGTTTTCATTTTTTTGATCTCATAACATCTTAACCTTATATAATCTATCTCGTCATCAAGGAGAATTGTTTAATCTAGAGTACGCTCTAAACTGAACTCAAACTCCCTTTCAGTACTTTTCCTAATGGATTAAATTAGATTGTGTGTGACACGCAGTCTGCCACTCAAGTTGGTTAAGTTCTTAATATCATTCATTCTTATTTATCAAACTTAATATATATTTGACTGCACATATTATCATCATACCTACATGTGAAATCAATGGGAACAGCTATTCCCAAATCACAATGACATGCTGAGCAATTTACCAAAAACAGAACCAAACCACCCAAAATACTTCAACTGGAACCAACATTAAGTGGTATTTACTAGTTAGATCATTAAAAATATGAAAAAACAAAGACAATTCTTCGAAAGTGGGATTTACCCTTAATTTTTTCGTAGTCGAGTATTAAAATGGGGGTGGCTTTTTGTGTTTCCCAAGTCTCAACAATCTTGCACGCATCCCGTCAAGAATTCAAATTATGGTTTTTAAAATTCACATAGTCGTTCGTATGCATCCAAACTTGTTCCATATGTAGAAGCTACTTTACTCTTAAAGAACGGGTTTCCCTGAATGTACCAAAATACCTAAATAAGTAAGCAAGCATTTTATTGCAAACTTGCTATATTTGCATCTTGAATCTATGCCCTGTACTGTAGCCACTAAAATACAACGACGTCAGCTATCCATGGAGTCTTAAGTTTCCAGTCATATTCATATAACCATTACATTTTGCAAATGAATCAAAACTAAACATCATGCAAATTATACCCACCTTTTGTGCATTTTTCATTTTTGTTGTTTCGTTAATAATATATCTTCAGTTACTCGTAAAAACTATACAATTGGTGACTGGTATATATTTATCAATCTTTCATATACATAATCTGCAAACTAATGGATTGGTTATTCAATTGCACGCGTCATTCGCAACAGAATAGTATCACAACCGTGTGTGAGTAGAAGCAAGAGAGTGTCAAAAGTCAAGACAAGACACAAATTTTTCAGACAAAAAGTGTTTTTATGCTCCTCTCCCTGTTCTCGTAGCCTTTATGTGCCAGTATAAACTAGTTTCTTTTCAAAGATTGATGAATTCTTTAAAATATATGAGAGCCCGTCACTCTGTATGTAAATTTGCACATGCACATATTCGGAATTAAAACATACCTATGGACATGTAAAACTTTCATACAAGAATACATTTAAGTCATTCAGGCAAATGAAGAAAATGAAAAATAAACCGAAGCTGAATAGAATACATCACTACATTGTCTTCGTATTAAGACAGTTTCTATTAAGCTTTCTTTTTTAAATTTGCATGTAGTATAAATATGTTCTGATATTCTGAATCTTCTTGTTAGTCATCGCCGACATTCACATGAGCAAAAATCCAAAAACAAGTAAAATTTTCCCATAATACTGGTTCATGTCAATTGTAAGCAGCAGTATCATGCAAACCACTTTTGAAGGATTTTAGAAACCGTGGCAGAGCCGTAATAAGTTCTTAAACGATACTTTATATGTTAAAAGAGAAGGTGAAAATTTTAAGATGATTCATTCATGAAAGTTGTTGGTGTTGGTTTCCAAAAAAATAGATGAGTTGTGTCGTCGCGGTCTGGAACCAACTTCACTTCCTGGTTATAGTTCATAAATTATTCTCTACAAACCTCACTTCTCCAGTTCAGTTCTTTTACTGAACTGAGAGCAACAATGTTACTAAAAGTTAAGCATGGCACTTAAACAAGAATTTAAAGTGGAGCCGTACCCAACATCCTTCAGTGATAGTGATATAATTGGCGATTCAAATTCTTCTGCCAAATATATTCCTCTATCATTTTGGACATGCTTTTTCGTAACATCTTCAAAACAAAAGTACGCTTCATTAACTGAAAATAACACCTTTTACAAGTGTCAACTCAACGTTAGTTATGCCCTAGAAAACGAGTGCAGACTTGGGAGTGACTTAATCCCTTGCGGTTATTGGATTTGCGTTGCAATAACTGGAGTGATTTTACTCCTTGGAAGTTTTGGGATAATTTCTAACATCCTTAATCTCTTTGTGCTGCCAAAATCTTTGTCAGGAAGCTCTGCAAAGAGGTTGATGATACTGTTGGCAGTTTTTGATTTATTAGAAGTAATTTGTGCCATGCCGCTATCTATACTAATGGTTTTAATTTTAGGTTGGTATAATTAACTAAATAACTGCACTAATTGAACAATTATGTTGTTGGTACATTGTTATAGGAGTTTTATTAATTTTCATTTAGGACGATACCAAATTCAATATGCAGCGCTGGAAGCATTTCGCCTCGTCCATTTATTTTTCTCTTTAGGTAAGCCATATAAAACACATACAAAATTCATACAAATTATAAATCAATAATTAAAGAAGAGTACGAACTACCTGACCATGATAATTATCTTCCTTAACCATGATACTTAACACCATATGAACGCTCATTTCAACAGGTCGTACCGGTTCCATTTTTACAACAATCATGATTGCAATCGAGCGTTATATTGTAATTGCGTATCCGTTGAAGCAATGGCTAACACCCAAGAAAGCCCGAGTACATCTTGCAGTTTTGCTAATTGTTATTTTTCTTGTAAACCTACCGTGGTGGATAAGCAAAAGAGTAGAAAAGAATGTTTTTTACCATGAAGATTTACAATTAAATGGAGATTCAGCGAACCATAAAAACAGCATGTGGATTGATCTCAGTGAATTACCGTATATTTTTAAGGGAACTAAATTCAACAACAACATTTATCCAAAAATTGTTAGTTATCATATATTCGTCGATTTCGCCTTGCCTTTTCCAGTTCTGTTAATTTTTAATGGCTTGCTTTATAGATCGGTAAGCTGGACAAAAGAACTGACAATTTCAAAAATTTTATTATACCTAGTCATCATAAAATATCTAAATGATAAACTATTCTTCAATGGGAATTCGCAGGTCTACATATCCAACCAGACGAGAAAAACTTTAACAATCAGTGAAAGACGGGAGGTGAATGCTGCTAAAATGTTTTCCATTGTAGTGTTAATTTTGCTTTTGAGCCATGGCATTGCAGGTATAAATAGAATTATCATTGCTGTAGTTTTCAAATGCTCTTTTTTGGTACTTAATTTTTAACAACTTCGCAATTTTTATTTGTAGTGGCAGTTTTTGTTTGTACTCAATTAAATCACATTCAAATTCGTGAGCTCCAATTTCTGCAAGTATTGGCAACAACTTTAAATTGTTCCAGTAACTTTGTCGTGTATTATCTTTTTGGAAAATCTTTCCGGGATGAGTTTTGGAGTTTAGTTCACACATGCAAGCCATCCGGAAGAAAATCAGATCCAGAAGCAGAAATCCAGTCCCCTTCACGTCCACCCCCGGGGAGAATTTCTAATGGGACTATTGAGTTGAATATCAATACTATCAACACTACTCCTGCAAAATCTCTCTCCGGCAGATAATTAATGCTAGGTGGAGGTCAGTTACGCC
Source organism: Lepidocyrtus cf. nigrosetosus NNG-2020 (assembly GCA_027744615.1). Taxonomy (NCBI): domain Eukaryota; kingdom Metazoa; phylum Arthropoda; class Collembola; order Entomobryomorpha; family Entomobryidae; genus Lepidocyrtus; species Lepidocyrtus cf. nigrosetosus NNG-2020. The sequence continues at coordinate 7,819 of JAHZNK010000842.1, read as the reverse complement.
AAAATCATGGTCATTAAAATTTTTATATTAATTCTAGTCAATATACTTCCTTCTGGAAAAATTTCACCATTGAGGAGGTAAAACGTTTTACAATACATGATTATCATGCTGATGAAATACTTAATTGTACTTAAAGTCAAGGTTTGATATTTTAAAGAGCTTATCATAACACCAAAATTAAATTGTTCCTTTACGCTATTGTGCCTAAAATCAAGCATTAAAAAGCCATTATGTAATGAACCTAACCAATCGTGACATTCTTAATAATAAAAAATCAAATATAGTGCTTGGGCGTGTATTAAATATTGATTTGATGCCTCCTCAAGTACAAGTTCACAATATTTACTTACAGTTCAGAATTCCTGAGCTTAACTTGATGATTCAGAACATATCCCCTTTTGACAAGACCAATCAATGTCAGTAAAATATTAGCTTTAAATGATTATGTATCAACGAGTAGACAAAATAAGATTAAGTACATCTCAGGATGACCTATACTCTCTACAACAGTTGTATAATCTGTTTTTACTTTTTGTACAAAGTATATAATACTGAATGAAATGAGCATTCTCGTATTATTATGTATGGCACATTTCCTAAATAAAATAAAAATGAGAATGAATATATAACGTGTTTTAAACTGCTTCTTAATATGCATTGACCTTTTATTATTACTTGTTCAAAGAGTAATTTCATTCAGATAAGCATTCGATTTGAATCTTGATATGAAGTAGTAAATAGTAACTCACATCTAATATGATCTAAATCAATGAGTGACAAATATAACGCGACTCTGATCTGGAAAATGAGATATAACATTGCATAAGTGGATATGTGTTTAAAGAAAAAATAACCTAAACGTATGAATTCTTTAGAATTTAAGATTACTTTAACAATGGCATTAAAATGACATGACACGACCTACTTTACAAAAGACAACTTAATTTATCCAATTCATTCATTGAAGTATTTTAAGCACCGTTTTAAGTGTCAAAGAAGGTAAAAAGCGACAGCTGTCAGTCAGACATGGCAAACCACAAGACAGGATAAATGACGGCGATGACGGATATATTTTTGGCAATGTTTTGCCATAAAAATATTCACATTTTGTGGTGATTTCTGCAGTTCCAATGGTTGATACATTTTTTTTTTGTAAAATAGTACTTGATTCATGTGGAGGTTAAAAAGGATACGGAAGAAGCAATTTTTATAGGCATACATGCACATGTTATCATATCAATATCTGCAATACTCGCTTCAGTCTGTTTGTATGTTTCTGAAAAAACATTAACTGGTCCTGTGTTTATTTTCTGAATTTATTTATGTCCAATCAAGAAAATGCAAGCTTTTGGGATGCAGGAAAGAAAGACATTCGATTCTATCATTTTGACAGGCACTAGGGTGCAAAATAAAAAACAAGCATTAATTTAGCGTCAGTCAAAATGGGAAGGTTAACTCTGCTGGTGGTATTGAAGGTGAAAAGAGCCAAGCTCAATCTACAGCACGTGACCAGTAACAGGATCGCTGTTAATTAATTCCCTACACAGGTGTAATTTTGTGTAACTTATAGCACTTGCAAGTGCTTGTAGAAGTAATATAATAATATACAACAATCATATTATAGTAGATATTGCGCAACTAAACAAAGTGATAATAATAAATGCTACTGAAATTGTAAACTATAATATACTGAGCTAGGTCAAGAGTAACGGAATGGCACAATAACTTTTAACGTTAAAATTACATTGCATCACACTGTATTTACAATTTAACATTCCTTCAGGTTGTGGAGATAATCGAATTTATCACAACATAAATCCGATCAAGATTAAACTCACTACAAGTACGTAGTATGATTATCATTTTTTTAATAGATAAATGGTTTAAAAATAGTATTACAATTAAGAAAATTTGGGGGAAATAAATAAAATTCCACTAATTTAAAATGCGATTCTGAGGAATGGAATGATTGACAAAAATTTTAAACGCAATCATGACAAGTTGGAATGTTTTGTCCAATGCATAAAGTGCATGTCCTTGGTTTAAATTGAGAGTGATCATCTCTCGATCATGGCGAAAACTATCATTATATTTCAATTGCTAATTTTAAAACGCATGACAATCAAAAACTAAATGAAAGTTGATTGATTGGATTCCAAATGAGTGTACATAAATTATCTGTGAGTACTGATTACAATGGAGTAATTTATCATCAGATTCACCTTCCATTCTTATAAATTGATTTAGCGACTCATTTTTCAATCTAGTCAGCTTACATTTAAAAAAGAGTTGACTTTCAGGTTTTGGAATATTGTTTTTGAAAATAACATTAATAAAAATGTCATTTACAAAGTCCCTTTGTGGACTTATGACACTTGTGTGCCTAACTACAGCAAGTCCTTCCCCATCGTCATTTGGGCAAACTTTGGCTTGTACAGCGGAGCAACACCGGCCAAGGTTTCATTTTTCCCCTAGGCGAAACTGGATTAACGATCCAAACGGAATGGTGTTTTATGAAGGACTCTACCATTTGTATTACCAACATAATCCTGATAGTATGGTATGTTGTATCAGGATTAATGTTCCTTAGTATGTAGTAATGTAGACAATATTTACATATTAAATAGTCCAACAAACTTGTTACAGGTAAACTTTTTGTTATATCTCTGTCAAGGTCTGGGGACCAATGTATTGGGGCCACGCAATTTCCAGAAACATGGCTATCTGGGAAGAACAGGAAATAGCCCTTGCTCCAGACGAACTTGGAACTATTTTCAGTGGTAGCGCAGTCGTTGATTACATGAATACAACTGGATTCAAACAACCAAACGGGCTTGATCCTGTCGTCGCCATTTTCACTCACGATGGCAATGGACAAAAACAAAGCATTGCGTACAGCCTTGACAATGGGTTTACCTTCACGAAATACGAAGGGAATCCCGTCCTAAATTCTAGCGAGACAAGTGACTTTAGAGATCCAAAGGTTTAAACTAAAAATGCAGAAAGACAAAGCGCTTAAACTAATTAAGACAATATTACAGAACTTTTAAGAAAAATAATACTAATACTTTTGCTCTTTAAAAAGGTATCCTATCAGAATGATCAGTGGCTTATGGCACTAGCTGTTTTCGACAGAATTGAATTTTACTCGTCGCCTGATCTCAAAAATTGGGCTAAAGAGAGTGAAATTGGTAGAAATCCTTTAATCGGCGATCATAATGGTTAACCAATCAAATATGAAAAATTAATACCTGAAGATTATTCAGAAATGCTATAAAGTCTATTGTTTTAAAGGGGTGTGGGAGTGCCCTGATTTGATTTCCTTGGAAGTTGAAGTTAATGGCGAATTAAGAAAAATGTTTGTACTTTTTGTCAGCATAAATCCTGGAGTACGCAAGTTCTTTCATGAAACGAAAAAATATGACACCCTTACCCCTCTAATATGTATTTATTAGTTTCCTATACATGTCATTTTTTAATTAGGCTCCCAACGGAGGATCTGGTACACAATATTTTATTGGCAATTTAACTAACGACGGGCAGATGGAATTTCAAACGTATCCTTGGTCTAGTAGCCAATGGTTAGATTGGGGTAAATGAGATGATTTGAATGTAAGGCCATTGATGAGATTTTGAACATTAAAATTTACAGGCGCATTTTAAATATAAGGTCCGGACAATTATGCGGGTGTTACATTTTCAAATGAGCCAAATGGCCGACAAATTTATATGGCATGGATGACAAATTGGGCATACGCAAGTGATACTCCTAATCATTGTAAATGGATATTTAATTGATATAATGTTACCTATCTGTAGTTTTGACATAAAATTTAATTTTTTCATGCTATAATTTTTCATTTTTCAAACTAACTTATAAATCAGCCCACCGAGGTCAAATGACGATTCCAAGACAGATCGGAATTCGTGTATTGAACGAAGCCGAACAGCAATACCGTCTGGTATCTACTCCAGTTTCAGAGCTATCTTCTCTCCGACATCCTTTACAATCATTTGAACACAACAATGAATTTGAAATCGTGCCACAAACAACAGTTGAAATCACGGAACCGGCAAACTTTAAAAATCCATTGATGGAACTCGATATAAACCTTGAACTCAAGAGCAACCCACAGTTTTCAATTTGCGCTTACAACGATGTAAACGAAGAAGTTTGCTTTGGCTATAATGGCACTCAATGGTATTTGGATAGGTCTAGATCGGGCAATGTAGATTTTAATGGCAATTATCACAACCTTCTTTATGCACAAGCCGTCAGGGAAGTTGAAGACGAAATAACCAACATTAGAATATTTTTGGACGTATCTTCAATCGAAGTTTTTGCGGATGGTATTTACTCATTTGCTTCAAGATTGTCAATTTAAGTTGCCTAATTATTATGGCTTGTAATTATTATTTAATTTAAAATGTCACCAATAGGAGGACTTACCACAATGACTGCTTTACATTTTCCATCCCAACCCTTCGACAAATTTTATGTTAATCATTGGAGTGGTGCCGTTAGCTTATCTACAGTAACCGTCAAAAATTACAAAATTTGGGGGCTTCAGTGCTGGTTTAATGAAATAAACGTATAAATACAATGTCATTGCTTACGCATATTATGTATTTTCCGACATTCTTGTTGTGCCAAGAACAATTACCGACGATTAATAAACTGGATAAACGTATTTAAGGGAACTGACGATGAGATAATTCAATTCATAACGATAGCTTCATTTAAGTTTCAAACTCACATTTATAAATTACCTATGCTAAGATGGTATTATCATTTCAATGGATTATGGTATCATGTGAATACAAAGGCATAATTTTTTATTTCATTAACTTTATTATAGTACCTCTGTAAGAACTAAAACCGTTCTAAACCGAATTTCAATGCTAATTACAAAAATCTGCACTATCATAAATAGCGAAATGATTATGATAAAATCAGTAATTTAATAGTATAAATTGACTTAACACATAGTATTAATGAGACGATGGACACTTGAAAAATTGATCCACTGCCTTTCCCATTTTCATCTTCACTTCCAGCGCCTACATCTGGAAACCAACAGCGTAGTCCCCAAATTTTGTAATTATGAACGAGGACATCTGACACACTATCGGGCCTTTCCAAATTCTTTACGTGAAACATATTAAATGGTTTTGTTGGGAAATGAAGTGCAGTCATTGTTGTTAGTCCATCATCAGCAAAAACTTCGATGGAAGTCACGTCAATAAAAATTCTAATGGTTGAATTTGTGCTAGAGATTTCCCTTGCAGCATAAGCCTGGACAATATTTAAGTAATTTTCGTCAAATTGAGTGTTGCCAGCGTTTGACCTGTCCAGATACCAATGAGTCCCATTGTTACCGAAGCAGACTTCTTCTTCTAAATCGTTGTGAGCACAGATTGCAAAGTTTGGATTGTTAATGAATTCTACGACAATTTCCAACTCAAGTAATGGAGTATCAAAAGCATCCAAACGTAAAAGTTCTATTGGAAGTGTTTGAGGCAAAACATTGAAAGTCTCATTATGGGTAACATATTGATGAGGATGTCTGAGTGAGGCGAGTTCAGGAATTGGTGTCGATATTAAGCGATATTGCTGGGCGGTCTGGTTAAGTACTCTAATACTTAATTCCCTAGGAAGTGTCATTTGCCCTCTGTGAGTTTTCTGGGGTGTATGTTCTGCGTATGCCCAATTACTCATCCAAGCCATATAAATATGCCTTCCTCTAGGTTGATTTGAAAAAGTAACTCCTGCGTAGTTGTCTGGTCCTGAAATATCACAAAGTTGATTAGTTAAGTAAGCAATTTACTGTACGCCACATTATTAATAATATGTATCTTATTACCCCAATCTAGCCACTGATTTTTTGACCACGAGTATGGCTTTCCCTAGGAAGTGTCATTTGACCTCTGTGAGTTTTCTGGGGAGTATGTTCTGCGTATGCCCAATTACTCATCCAAGCCATATAAATATGCCTTCCTCTAGGTTGATTTGAAAAAGTAACTCCAGCGTAGTTGTCTGGTCCTGAAATATCACAAAGTTGATTAGTTAAGTAAGTCATTTACTGTACGCCATAATATTATTCATATGTGTCTTATTACCCCAATCTAGCCACTGATTTTTTGACCACGAGTATGGATGATATTCTAGATGATCTGAGGATGTAAAATTATTTGTGTATCCGCGTGGTAAATTATTTTTGGATCTCGAAAATCCTCAGTTTCGTTACTTTTCAATACAGGATTTTTGTCATATTTTGTAAATGTAAAGCCGTTATCCAAGCTGTATGCAATGCTCTGACTCTGAACTTTATAATCCTCTCCACCGGCATTAGTGTAGATGGCAATAATTGGATAAATACTAGAATTGGGGTTTTTAAAACCAGCGGTATCTGTTGTGTCCACGACAGCGCTTCCACTAAATATTGCCCCTAGTTCGTCTGCCTCTAACGCTACCCCAACTTCCTCCCAAATCAACATGTTACTGGAAATTGCATGTCCCCAGTGCATTAATCCAGGCACCTGTATTGATTTACAAAAGGGAAATTGGATTAATATGCATTGCTAGTTGTTCAATTTAAGAAAAAAACTATTTGAAATTAAAGAAAACGTTTACCGTATTGTTTGGATTATATTGAAAATACAAATGGTATACACCATTATAGAATATCATTCCATTTGGATCATTTATCCAGTTTTCTTTGGAACTGAAATGATATCGGGGTCGGTGGAGCTCGGAAGTACAAGCAAAATTTTCATCTATGCTATATTCTTGCGCTAAATTTATCGTAATTAAGGTTGAAATAAGAATAAATAATTTAAAAAACGAACAAAACGCTTTGTGTAAATTCATTTTGAATGGTTAAAATAATTGTACAATGTACTTTCGTTTTTTGTCTGAATATTCAAAAGGAAATCTGAGTAGTGGAAATGGGCGTCTGCTCGCCGTCTGGTTAAATAATCTTTAAATTATTGGACTTTAAATTCTGGATGATACTTTTCTGCTAAGGATTTCATCATTTGTTTTTCCTTTAAATTTTAATAACGCATGTATTAATTTAGCAAATGTGTAATTGTATAGGAATTCTGTGTATATAGTGATTTATGGAAAGCTTTAGGTAGGCAGTAATTGATGTTTGGATGACATTTATTGCAACTGAAATTATCCGGAAATTTTTGATATTGAATTTTACAAGCAGTTGCTTGATAAAGATTAATAAATAATGTACAACGTAATAAAACTACATATGTGGTCGGGTGACAATTCGATGATCGGTTATCTTTGTAGATAAAATAGTTGCTGACGATAAAAATCATAGAAATTCAAGCACTTATAAACTCTTACGCATTACACAATTCTTACATTTTTTTACTTTATACTACTATCGTTGAATGCACTTAATATGCCTTTTTAAATTGATGATAAAAGATTTGCTTTTGACGAGTTGATTTGCATTGTGTCATTCAGTCAAACCATAATTGATTAATTAAATTGTAAATTTAATGCATCACCAATTTCAAAGGTGGACAACTCTATTGATTTAAATCATAATGTTATGTTTCTTAAGATTCTATTGTTTAAACTTTACAAGAAAATGAATTATCTTTATTCAATTTGTTAATTTGTATAGATCTTGCTTGACAATTTCAAATATCTTCTTAAATTCTATATCTATATACTTAAATTAAAATATGAATTTAAAACACGACTTTAAATCAAATGTCAAAGTTCAGCCTGCCAACTTACTTAATCATACCTTATCATGAGAACAATAATTTATTAAGCATTTTCATTAAACCA
>JAHZNK010000841.1:0-13144 GCA_027744615.1 Lepidocyrtus cf. nigrosetosus NNG-2020 | reverse complement strand
ATCCCTCTTTCCCGTGAATAAAAATAAGGTACACTTTTATCAAGTAAAATAGCATTCACTTCCTTGTTTCGTTATTTTTTCCTCCTTTGTCATATCCCACTTTCTTTGTAACAGTTTCCTAGAAAAGTCACCTTTCTTTTCTTCCGAGGAGAACGAGAAAGTTATGAATAAGTAATGGGTATGAAGCTCCAACTTTCTATAATAAATTTAAGAATGAAAGGGATGCAGTCTTCCTCTACGTTTATACCTACTTTCACCTTCTATCTTGCTTTATGAATAAAATATTCCGTACCAAGCAGAGATAACGTTTTGTCGTCCGCAGGTGATGATGATGTTTAAATTTGAGTTGATGATGATGTTGAAGTATTACATGCATAGTTTCCTTTTCTTGCAGTGGGGGAAAACAGAAGAAAGGTTTTCCCTTTCGCAAAAAAATATAATGTCATCTCTCAACCTTGTTAACCAGAAATTATTTGTCCCATGGGTTTCATTATGATTTGGATTTAAAATACTCATGAAAAAAAACTCTCAACAAGGAAGTGAATGCTATTTTACTTGATAAAAGTGTACCTTATTTTTATTCACGGGAAAGAGGGATAAGCCCATTTGGGGTACTGTAAGATTTTTAAAATAAAGAAGGATTATCTACATTGCTTTTATTGTAAAACTTTGACGTAAGGTATTTTCATGTAATGTATCACATTTCATTTTTGCTCAGAAATATAACCATACCTATTGTCATTTAAGGATGGAATGGATTGGCGATGCCGGTGTTCACGTTCTCATCGCGTAGGATAAAGAAAGAGGAAAACAACCAGTTTTTATTATCAGTACCAAGCAGAGAAAATCTTTCGCCATTTTTATGCATGCGGGTGAAAAGTAAAAGCATTGAACGGATTGAAGCGGAGGAGGAATGGGAAAGAAGGAGAGAGAAAGGTAACGATGGGGAAAATTTGCAGGGATTAGCATATTCATTCTTTTCTATTTCACTTTGTTATTCTGCCTTTCTCTCATTTCCACAGGTAGTTGTAGTTTGCAAGAAAAACGAGAAAAATCCTCTTTGCAAACTCAGAATATTTTACCACAGTTCTGGAATGTGAAAACGAACAGAACTTAAGCTATTTATATTTTGTGTGCTTTCGTTAAAGAACATGTTGATAGAGGAGTGAGTAGGCGTATAGAGACAACAGAAAACGGGAATACTTGTGCGTCTTATCTTAATTTAGCAAACCAGGCTTAACTCGTTTTGCTCCTTTTTATTTAAACAAACCGGAAGTTGTACAAACCAGATATATTTCCCTCACACTCGAAAAACTTTCTTTGAAAGAATGGGATCCACTTTTTATCTAATTTTTTCTATTAGGTATATGTAGTTCAACATTAGTTGCGTTGGCGGAAGTCAAGAAACTGACAATTTCTTATTAGTTATGTCAATGCGTACAATATGATTTTAAATCTTTTAAGTCAAAAATAAAGTGTCATTTGTACCGAAATTGCAGACATTTTTAGAAAGTTTGAATAGAACAATAATGTTATTCATTCCATGATTAGATTTCTTGACTTTGTTGACATATTAGTTTGTCTTCCCCGTCGTTCTAGAGCATATTTGATTGACTGTTTATAATGAAGATTTTATCGTCATTTTGAAGCAGAGTATTTACTACCCACGAGAAACAAACACAAGGTAGGAGAAAATCATAAAGTTGTCAACAACTTTAAGACATTGTTGAAATAATCCAAAAAATTAAATAAATATACACATGGAAAATTTTTGCAAAACGTTGCCAAAAATTAAATTACATTTAATATTGTATTCATGATAGTTTTCCCAATGCTTTCTCCATATTTTGCGATCTTATCATGCGAACTCATGTCAAGCCAACGACATAAAGAATGAAAATGTTTGAAAACCAGTGAACGTTGACATTCACGATCCCCCTGTTTACTATATTATTAATTTTCCAAGAAAGAAAAATTTTCCCAAACATTTCTAATATTCTTCAACATTAATATTTCAAAAAGAAGTAAAATCGATGAGCTTAATTCTGAAGCTACTGCTGAAGTAGAAAAGCGAAGGATTTGCAAAATACAGTTGTCTGTAGTAGTTGCCTATTTAAATTAACTTATTTATAAGGTGAAATTTGCAACGCAGAGCACTATGACAGAAAATAAAGAAAAATTAAAATTATTAAGGTTAATTTAGTTAGTTTCATAACCAATTTTCAATTATAAAGCTCATTAAAACTAGACAGACTCTGGTACAAAAACTATGTATATCCCGGGAATGTCAGCGAAAATTGTTAATTACAAGTTAGAAAATTAGCAAATACTGATTTTTGACTTGATTAATGATGAACATCTTGTACATAGTGTTTAGTGTATAAACCCTTTCTCAGTTTCGACTCTGAAAGTTAATTAAGCTTAGGAAAAGTCTACCATTGCTCGCCCAAGGGAGTTTTTCATCGTCGGGAATAAGAAAATGATCACATCATCCTGTCTTAAACATCATCCTTTTCTAAAAAGAACAAATATGGTTATCTATATTTTGGGAAACTGTGGTAGTATAAAATTCTTCATAAAACTAAATAATTTTGCTCAAAAAGTATAGCTGAAATGTCCATCTCCAAGACTCACTGGAAAAGATGTTGAACTCAATCAGCTAAGGGTAGATATTTATTCCTATATGGTGGAACTTCCATCATTTCAAAATTATACTAAGGATTGCCAAAACTACAAATTCGTTCAGAAGAAAGTATCCTACTCCTGATGGTATTGGTAAGTTTGAGTTTTTCGCGAGTACTGACAAAAAAGATAAGATTTACAGATGACTGATTTTTACATCAGATTTTGTACAGTCTAGAATTCCCTTGCCATTTTATCACATACGAGATCACCATTCTCATCATTATGCCCATAAAACCGACTCATTTTCTTGCATATATACATACCTGCCAACATTCCTTCGACTTCTGACATTTTATATACTTTCGTGTAACCTTCTTCAGCTTCTCACTACTTTCCCCTCGTTTTCTCATTCATATCTTATTCCATCACAAAATGGGATCATGAATACCATTATTGACCTACCAAAAGCATATTTGATTGCGATTTCTCTCATAACATAACTATCTAAGCCTTATCATATATAGACACGATACGATGACGATGATGATTATCATCGCTATTTTTCATGACCTGAAACGAGATGGGGGAATGGGAGCTAATCAAAATTACAATGGGAAATATATGGATGGGCGTTCCACCCAGTTACGTACCAGCTTTTATTTTACATACTATGCAGTAGAGAAATTTTGAAAATTCAAAGGGAACAAAATCTTGTATTGGGATGATATTTCTGACATGAAGGAAAGATGAGAAAATACGTAATATTATGTAGGTATCTATAAATTCACATGTTCCTTTGGCCCTTATAGAATCTTTCCCATTATTTCTTTTCTTGATATCAATATCAACTCCCAACATAATTTTCCTTATCAGAAACGACCGTTCTGAAGATGATCATGATCACACACACAGGGATGAATTTTTTTGCGATCTAACAAAGCTTGTTCGTTTTTATCAGATAAAATGAAATCTCAATAATACGCTCGTTGAACCGTTGACTAATATGTAATAATGAACCGTAGCCAACTACAGACTGTAGAATAGAAGAATGCCTCCCAAAAATTTTCAAATTTTCCAACCTAGTCTTTTGGTGCAATATCCTCAAAATGTACAAGTTTTCTTCCATGTTTAAAAATACTTTTCAATAATAATATTCAATCTTATCTGTTGTTATTTCACTCACCCTTCATTTTGCTTAATGAAAAAAGCATTGGATTATCATGAAATTCTTCGTTTTAACAGGTGATTCCGATTACTATTCAAGGCGATATCTGACGCAAGTTATTTCCTTTCAAAATTCACCTTTGATAGATAACAATTTTAAACCCTTTTTAAGAACACTCAAGATAAGTTTACATTTACATGTGTGATTCAAAGAAATAAAAAGTTTTTGAATACTGCGAAATTTTGTTTTGAATATTGTATAAAACTTTGTTTAAAATTCCCAAGAAAATTTTTCAATATCCGATGTTATAATACGCTCATTCCTGATAAAATATATTCATGCATGAAACTAGTATGACTTACGCTTTAACCTTGCTTTTCTTTTGACACTCATATAATAATTCAGCTTTTCTGATAAATATTTTCCGATCTCTTTCGTCAATTAATAATATAACTTGTTCTGATTAGGTAGTTATTTCCTGGAAGCAATGCTTACTGTTTTGATTCTAACTTGAAAACATGGCGCAAACAAGTCCTTAATTAAAACATTCGCAGCAATAATTTTTTAAACAGAATAAAGTCAAAATATGGGATAGAATGTGATTATTCAAGGCAAGGCAAGGTATTTACAATTGTCCATACAAAGATTGCAAAGGAAAAATGAAAGGAAACAATTCTTAAATTCAGAAGTAAATAGTGTCATGAGGCGCTTTTAATTTCATGCAAATGATAAATTACTTATAAACTATTGGTTTCTTTAACATATAGGTTCGGTTCTACTTTATGAAGTTTTTCACCAGTACATTAGACCTAAATAACTTTATTTTGCACAAAACTTTATTTCAATATGTGAATTGGTCAATTACAATGAAGACAAAAAGTTGTTTGAATGTTTTGCAAATTATGCACCAGGAAGAAATGCTAGTGCGATTCCAAAACGACTTTACCTGCTCCTCCAGTAATATTCGAAATTAAAACAAGTTTTGTGAAAGTTTTGATTCTGGTCTTGACATACTTTCGACCTAGTTTCATTACTCAAGCCCCATTTTCGACTTGCTGAGATGGACTAATTCCGCAAAGTAAGTTTTGTTGAGTGGCGTTATATAATCAATCTTACCATCCTTCATTCGAAACCCATTTCAGAATGCATATAATTATTTTTTTGGTAAGAATTATTGAAATTCTATCATCATAGTGGGAAGTTTATAATTGCACAAATTTTATACGGAACATATATTTGATTCTTGATCGATTGACCTCAGTTCAAATACCAATTCAGGCGATTCAGGTGCTATGCAAACAAACGGAAACGAAATGTGAAAAAGTCAAGTGGTTTTTTTTTCGACCTCTTTCTTCAGATTGTGATTCTTCTTCATTAGTGTTTCCTGTAACATCATCTTTCCTTGCACATTCGCACCAGCTGGGTAATATCTGCATTGAGGTTTTTCTAAATGCTGGCTTTTGTGTAAGAAAAAAGTAAAGCAAACAATTTTTAAGGTATCATTTACCAGCTTCTTCTCCAAATTTTCTTCTTAACTAACTCTAGTAACCCAGAGACTTACTTTTACGACCAATGAGGAGAGTCTGCCCTTCTAAGATGACCCCCATTGGGTATTATTCCTTAGAAACAAATTTGTCAAGAAGTGTAATTGTAACAAAGCCACCCAAAATTCATTTATTATGGTGAATTTGAGTGATGTGTACTGTAAAATCTAAAAGTACACACAAGAGAAAGGCACCCTGCTTTGCTACATAAGTTACAAACTAGCCAAGATTTTATCACATGCTACAACAACCTAAAAACTAATTTATGTTAATTAAAAGCAAATAATATCGGAAGTAATAAATTATGCTCAGTTTTTATCTTGACAGTCGTATCTTTCAAAAGCTAAATTCAATTTTCAGGTTCCAGGAAAGGTACAGATACATACAGAAATGAGTCATTCCTATGCATAAGTGTATTGATTCTTCCAGGAGAACCTACACCTTGATTTTTTATAAAACTAGCACGAGAGAAAGAACAATCTCGCAGTTTGTTTCCTTTCTTTTTTCTCTTTGTCCTTGGTCTAATTTTCTAACGTTTATTCATCGTTCAACTTTTATGTTTGTCGTTTCAATTATTACAAAGATTTCAGTTCAAACACGTTTTTGCAATCTTGTTAACTCTGTCATATTATGTACTGGTGCGTTACTCACTAAAAATGTCAGACAAAAAAATCTTTGCATATTTCACGTCCCAGTCTACCTTTACAAAATTGGGTTACCTTTGTTTAATCTTTGTGATTTTAAAATAACACTAGAATAGCCACGGCGTTCATTCCAATGTCGCGAAAAACGGTACGCTGAATTCTCTTGAATGCAATCTAGATCTCATTTATACACCTACTCTCAACTAAATTGAAACATTTCTTCATGACTATATGCAACCAATTTAAAAACGATGTCTTTTCTAGGAAATTATAATTTTTCAAGCGTTGAATAAACACCAGTTTCTGAGCACTTTATCGTGTTAGTTAGAAAAGGTGTAAAAATTAGTCAAGCCCAGCGGAAACAGCGAAAAAGTGTAATTCGATAATACAACCGAGTATTCCACTAATATCAAACATCTGTATAACGCTTGCCTGATATTCCTGTGACGTTCGTAACATGTCGATTTTAAATTGTTTTTATTTCTGTTGCAAAATTACATTGCCAACTTTAAGCTTTATTACCTCGAATACATATATTCAAAATAGAACACTAAAGAATCTTATTCCTATTTTGCAGTTTCTTGCCTGTTTGATCCACATTGTTCATTTACATGAGAAAAAGGACGTAGAGAAAAAAAGCTGAAATGAGATTTCTATTTTACCACGTCTTTTAAAAGTTTGCTGAGTTTTCGGCATTTGTTTTAGAAGGGAATGTGTGTGGACGGCTTTTTTCCATTAGTATGGAACTACGACCTGAACAAATTCTCTTTTTATTTTACTCTTATAAAAACATGCAATCAATATACATATATAGTTATCAACTTAGACTTTGCTTTAGACAAAAACTTTTACTTCTTCTTAACTGTCCCACTTAATGCAATTTCCATCCTATTTTTTGCAATCAACTTTTAAAGCGAGAAGAATAGCTGTTGCAGCCTATTCTCGTTCTTTACTTTCCAGCTTGTTTGGAAAATTGGGGCCAAGAAGAGAGAAAGTGGTGGTGGTGGTAGGTAGTTTGGCTCAAGTCATCTACATAATGCAATGAGAATGAGTATGACTATGACCCTGTTGTAATCTTTTAGTTTGTTTTTTTCTCTATTTGAAAGAAATGGAAGGAGTGCACACAATTTCCCTCCACTATACTCTGATCATCATCGCATCTTCGTTCCTTCCAATTTAACAAGGAAGTTTAGTAGACGGAGTAAAAAAGGAATTATTCCCTTCTTCTTTTATGAAGCCCAGTAACCAGGTTTTTCTAACTGGGAATGAAATGGGCGGAAACGGATCAAGTTCAAACAAATCCTACCTAGAGAAAAAATAATGGTACGATAAAAAGAACATGATCATCTTTCATTGAATTTTGCAAAGTAGGGGAGGAGGAGTAGGAAAGGAAGGTAAGTGCTTTCGAAAGAGTAGAAGAAAAAATCGATTTTCTTTTTTATTATTATACTACTTTCATTATCAAGCAAAAAATGTTAGAGTGCGGACTTTGTGTATGTAGGAAGGAAGCATGATGCTGATCTTTTAATTAAACATACATGAGAAACGAGGGAAAAGGTGGGGAACATTAACAACATAAAACCCAAACTCTTCCTTCTCCCCTCATTTAAGCAACCTTTCTGTAAATGACTCCTGTCTCTCTTTCCGTTTGCTCGTCATTTATATTTGCGAAAAAGTTTAAAAAGAAACTTCAAAGGGAAGAAAAAGTGGAAGCCAAGTAAACATGTAATTCATTTTATCTTGAGCCCTCCTCACTTAACACATTCACGTCCTTCATTTTTCACTTCACCTTCCATCATTATCATCATCGTCAATACCATCATAACGATTCGCAAAAAATGTGAAGGGCAACCTGAGAAAATAGCTTTTACCCGAATAAAATACGATTTCTTTATGTAAAGTCTGTTTCTTTCTAGTTTTCTTGGAGAAACCGCGTATCCACCTCATCCCTCAACCAATTTCCTTCAAGTGAATTGATGGATGAGTCGTATTGAACAAGACATGACATGCATAAAACCAAAAATGATGATGATCATCATCATTCGTAATACCGTGCAAATATGAAAGTTACATTTTGGAAATGTGGCGCCTATTTGAAGGAATAAAATATGAAAAATAACCCATTCAATTTTGTAATATGAGAGGAGGAAAAGGATTGATGCTTGATCATTACATCTATCTTGATGCTGATTTTCCTCATGAAGTAGGAATAAGAGAAGAAGATGTAGTTTCATGATTATTATTATGAAAATGATGATAATGATGACGGTATCCCCCTTTCTCTTTCTATGCATTTTTCATACTGTAATGTCAAAGTACTATCCCGTCAATGCTACAACCACAAAAAAATTATTCAGGTTCTTCTCAACCGTGGAAAATTGGATAGCCTCTTGGAAATGCTGAATCTCATCCCTTTGGTCCTTCTTAAGTCTGATTTATGTAAAGTCGATCCCTTATTCTGTATCTGTTATTTTAAAAAAACTGACATGAGAAGTTTATACGTTTCAGTTTTAGTCTGTCTATCCAAGTCAGACACGAATGAAGGACAACAGGTAGTAAAAGTTTACATTTACGTAATGAGAAGCATTTTATAACACTAGAAGTCGACCAAGGGAAAGTCATGATAATATTCTGCTTCAAAGTAGGGAAAAGAGAAGTACGTTTCCAGCGATAGGCAATGTGTAATGTTCAAATGATCATGACAACATCATCTTTATTTATCCAAACCAAACCATTTTTATGACAAGATTCATAAAACTAATGTTTCGTTTCCTTTATCCTTCTCTGTAATATCTCTGTCGCCTTGAAGCATAATTTTAGTCTTTTATCCGCTTTTCCACTGTACAAAACGTTGTACCCCGTCCGCAGATGCTGTTTATGCATTTTTATTACTTTCTCTTGACCAATTTAGAAATAAGGTCAGGCAACACAGTTTGCATTTACTGTGTAGTCTTTTCAGGATTTCACTAATCCTCTTACAAATTATTATAGTACTCTATTGTGCAAACATACCTTGTTTGTTAAATCTTTTCATGTATTTTGCAAAATTTTCTCAGCTATAATATTCGCATGGTCATTTTCCTCAGCAAGCAAAAATTTTAATTTTGTCAAGGCAAAAGTAGTCTTGTGTTGGTATTAGCTTGGCAAAAAGGTGGTGTGTCCGATAGTGCCATTTTACCCATAGAGAGCATTCTACTTTAATAAAACTTTGCACATTATATTCAACTAATGCGGTGGTGAACAACAATATCCAACGACGATAAGGCACGGTGGCGGCGGACTTTTATATCTGCGGTTTATCTTGTACAATTTCTTGATCTCTTTATCCTTGCTTTTTATTTATTGTATTAATAACCTTGATTATGATTTAACGGCTTCTTTACTACTGTTGTTGCTATTGTGGATTACAACCACCTCACACGTGTACAAAATAAACATCTCTTCCTAAATTCATAGATATGAAACTGTGAATTTGGGCTATAATAGAAACCGCCCACTCCACTCCACAACCGTATTTTTTCAAAGAGCCCATATGGCAGCCAAAACCAAAGTAATATAAAAAAAGTGGGTTATACAGAGAAAATCCAGAAAAATACGTAACGTGAGAAAAATAAGAATGTGTGTGGTCACAATTGAAAGTAAAACTAGAAAAAAAGTAGAGGAATCACTTTCACTTCAAAAGAAATTACAGAGCAAATGCATTAAAGCTTATTTCATCTATATAGAAAAAATGCACTAGGCAAGCACCACTGTGATGCTGATGATGACGTGTTCACCCCTTCTGGCGCCGAATGAATCATATTCCCATCAGTCTTCTCTGCAAAAGAAAAAAAAAATCTCCTTTCTCTCTTTGCATTCCTCTTGTTACAGAGTTTACTTGCCCTTAAAATCTCAGTACGGAAATTGTAGTTCTGTCTTGTACTACTTTCACAGTTTTTCTATGTGAATCCTAATGTAGTTAAAGGAGAAACCGTTTACCTTCTGAATAGACAACCGTTACTTTCTCTCTTTAACAAAATAGCACAGATATTGCTTATTGGATGTTAAAGGAATGATATGTAGTTCCATTTCCGCATATCTTACCAGAAGAATATAAGTTATAATGTACAAAACCACTTTTCGTATCACATCCATTGTTATGTCATTTCATTTGTAAAGGAAAAGAGAAAGTAAAGAGTTGTATTACATTAAAAAGAAAAAAAAGTTCAATTTAAGTTAGCTTGATCCACTTTTCATAACTTATTTTCCTCATTTTGGGTAAAGATATTTCACCCCAAATTTTTAAAAATGGTTTGCTCTTATTTCCTTGTAATTCTTCCGTTGCGGTGAAATTTGCGTTTGAGGGAAAAGGTTATGAAACAAAAAGAAAATATTTAATGCATATGCTGTTGTTGATGTGTGCAAAATAAAAAGCCTTGATTCATTTCAGTATTTCTTTTGTTTCCTACTCCAGTCCTTTTCACTTATTTCCTCTTACTTAACTAAAGATGCTTTTTCTGTTAAGCTCTTCTTCTTTCATTCAAACCTCCATTGTTTATAAAATTTAGTTATGCTAATTTCAAACTACCTACTTGTTTCTTTAAGTTATGAAAGAGCAGTTCTTTCTTTCTTTCTTCTAAAGACGAAACTTCTCTGGAGGGAAAAGTAAGAAAGAATAATAGAAGTAGATGAAGAGAGCGAAGATGAAGGAAAGAAAAGTCATAAATTTTCCAGTGGTGTACTAAATAAAAGATAAGATACTACTGTGAGACAGCCAAACAATATAAGAAGAACATTTTTTATTTTGCATTGCATTTTCTCTTTCTCAAAAAGGATTTTTTGGTTTTGCATAAATCAAGATTTATTCCGCAAAATTTTTCCGTACGAGTCTTTCTAATGCCACGATGATGTGTTGTTATGTGGCTCATCGTAGTAGTCAGTGTTAAATCTCAACCACTTTTCTTTTTCATTTGATGCCAATATATAGCAAGCCAAAGCAGGTCTGTGGTTCAGTATTTATTCTAGCAAAAGCTAAAAATAAACTTTAAATCTACATTTTTAAAGAAACTAATATATAGCTAGCCAAAGCAGGTCTGTGGTTCAGTATTTATTCTAGCAAAAGCTAAAAATAAACTTTAAATCTACATTTTTAAAGAAACTCAAGAAAAGAAGATCAAAGAGAAGTAAAGCTCGTTCACTCATATAAAAACCGGAAACGGAAGAACTTTTTATTGATGAGATTTATTATGCAGATGATGATCCAAGGGACAAGTTGGACTTTCTAACAGTAAGTCTGTTTTTACGTGATTTTTTATAGTTTTACTAATGTGAGGAATTTGCATTATCGTGGGAAATAAAATGCTTTTTACTTACACAGAATAAAACATGAGGAAAATAAAACGAGAGTGAAATGGACTTGTAAACAGTAGAAAAAGAAAGTTCAACAACTCCATTATAATCCCATCTTTTATTAACTTATGCAATACACGACTTTTGCACTAAACCTTCATAGAAAGATCTTACTTGTAAGTTCAGATTAAATATAGTCTGATTTATTTGCAAATTTAAAGTTCCCAAAGGCAAACTTTTAGTTTTAAAATTAAAATTTAAAACCCGGCAGCCAATAAGTTTCTAAATAAAAGGCAGCAAGCCTGCTTAGACACTTGCTCGAAGCTTGCAAAAAACAAAATTACTTGTTTAAAATTTAAATTTAAAACCCGGCAGCCAATAAGTTTCTAAATAATAAATTAAATAAATAAATACAATTAAATGTATATGTTGATTAAAGGAAAGGGACTTTGTTGTTGCAAATTTTTCATAAATAATAAGAAATTGTATACCATTCAAAACATCCTCACACGATACAATAAATTAGCAGGTAAAACTGATTGCCTAGTCATATTATCACATTTCATAATTCCCAGGACATATTAGAGGAGGTAACATTTAATTTCATAAAAATATTATAAAACCCTAAACCGATTGCCTTCTGCATTAAAGCCAAACTCTCTCACCACTGCAACTGAAGCCGGGAAAACCAGTCAGATTTTATCTTCATTTTGTGTATCACAGTCACATTTGCATCACCCTTACCATATCACACACTTGAAAAAACGACATTAACGCAACCTATCCAATTTTGGATAATAGACTCAATATGAGTATGTCATGGAATAATTTCCTTTGTAACATTTGCAAGTTCTAAGAATTGCACAAAAACAAAGATACACACGCAAAGTAGTATCAGTTTTTTGCCACAGATTATGCTTTCACTCTACTCAATCTCCTTACTTTTCTCTGATTATGCTATCTACTGAAGCTGAGAGAGGAGAAACTTCTATAAAGGTAATGTTCTTCTTTTTTATGCTCAAGGCCTGTATTATACAATATACCTTTTGTAATACAATAGGGTTGTAATACAAGAAATACTAGCGAATTCAGGAAATCCTATTTGTATTTTCCTGAGATAGCACAATCTTCCTTGAAAAATTAGAGTTACAAGGTTACCCATAAGCCTCAAAAGAAGGTTAAGCTTTTGTGAACTTGTTACGAGCTTGATTTTATTTCTCGTTCAAAAACTTTTAAAATATAGGTAAAGTGGGCTTTTTATATCAAGAGTACCTAGTAGTTATTTTAAACTTGCACATTTTTATGATTGACAAGTTTGGTTATGGGCCATTGATAACATTTCTTCGTCAAAAAATCTTTGGAAACTCATTTTACTTCATTAAAAAGATGCAAATAGTCGCATTTGGAGTATTATTTCTTAAACGATTTAAAATATTTGTTTTGGGTAGATATAATCAGAGTTTTCAAGGCCACCTTAGTACGTTAAGCTTTGTTGGACAAAGAAAATGAAATATATAACAAACCTACTTCATTTCATAAGTGTTAAAGGATATTGTATAAAAGGAACAATATCATCCAGGGGTTTCCACCACACAAAGTAATAATCTGATCCCGCTGTTGATTTGATGCAGACTCTTTGCAAAGCGTTGCTGTTAAGTGACGACCTGTTTTGAAAGAGAAACGAAATGGTGAGGTCGCACATATAACGAATCCATGTGATTGAAAATCTAATCGGAATGTATAATAAATGACAGAGGAGATAAAACGAATAGAAAAGCAAAGAAAATGGTTTATTTTGTATTTGGCTTGCTGAAAAATGGAAAGTAAACATATTCTTT
>JAHZNK010000840.1:0-10854 GCA_027744615.1 Lepidocyrtus cf. nigrosetosus NNG-2020 | reverse complement strand
AGGACTAGAGCAAAGGTGATGAAACATTCATAAAACAACCTTTTTATGAAATATTCCTCTTTTGACAATACCCTACTTTTTATTATAAATTCGCATGATTTT
Source organism: Lepidocyrtus cf. nigrosetosus NNG-2020 (assembly GCA_027744615.1). Lineage (NCBI taxonomy): Eukaryota > Metazoa > Arthropoda > Collembola > Entomobryomorpha > Entomobryidae > Lepidocyrtus > Lepidocyrtus cf. nigrosetosus NNG-2020. The sequence goes on along the minus strand of JAHZNK010000840.1, from coordinate 10,752 downwards.
AAAAAGTCTATAAAAAATATGCGTCAGCAAAAAATCCAGCGAATTTGTTATTTCCCTTTGTTTCTACATTTCATCAACCTTTTGCACATTTTTCTTTGTTTAATCCTCAAAGCTGACGAGCTTGTTCCCTTAATTAATTAAACAATTTCACCGGTGCGGGCTAGTTACTGCAATTACTATTCAACACCATCAAATACAGACAGGACAAAGTAATTTTACTTTGTTTAGATCAGCAACTTTTATAATCCTGAATTTGGTTGACAGATTGACTCCCACAGAGTAATTTTGTGTTTGTTGTGGGATTTACAAAGTTTGCTTAGGAAAAGCTATCAAATACGATTTATCGTTATTTTTCTCATTGCAAAACCCAGTCAATGGATAGAATTACAGAAAAAGTTATTAACTTGTAAAATGTTTAGGTATTACAACCTTTGTTAATTGCTCGTAAAAAAGGAATCGAATTGCCAACCTCACATATTTCATGCTCCAGCAACCCATTAATGTCTTCTTTTACAAAAAAAGTGAACCTGGAGAGAAACATTCCTTCAGTATGAATGTATAAATGGTAATGCGGCATTCCTGTCATCTTTGCTTGAATCTTTAAAGAGGTTTATTACACTAGAGAAGATTACTGCAGAAAAAAACGTCACAAAGACCACAGATGGGTAACTTGAGCAGGCTACTTAGGTTTTTTCAACCTAATCCGTGAAACATAAACATTTATGATGATGATGAGAAATGACCCTTATTTTCCTCTTGGGCCTTATTAACAGCAACCTCTAAAATCTTAGTGTACCTTATTCACAGCGTTTTTTGTTAAAATGAGAAAAAGAAGGTTAGTGTCACTTACCCAACTGGGATTTAAGATTTAAATTATTTAAAGTTGAGAAATGAAAAGGTTAAACAATATTTAACTTGGATAATGCATGCCAGAGTTGGATAGCAATAATTTAGCTTTTTTATGTTTTTATGCTTTTTTACTATTTCCAGCTTATTTCACGTTTAAAAACGGGTCAAGAATAACGCAGAGATGAAGATCACGACCTTTTACAGTACTGAAATTATTGCTAAACAGCGCTCAAGAATAATTTTAAGGATTACATAATATTAGCTTTTGTTATTGTATGCAATTTTATACGTTTTTAATCCAAAATCAAAGTTAGCGTCATGTCGTATGTGCTGACATGAACTCGATTGATACTGATCAGATATCTCAATTCAAAAGATTGCACAAGGTTATGATTATGACTTCCTTCTCAACACTATTCGATCTGATTATCACCAGTTTAAATACTTTGTCGTGTCTTTCTAATAAATTTAATGACTTTATTTCCCTTTCTGTAAAAAATCGAAAGTTTTTTAACATTTTTATGTGCAGCAATTTACGCTGTCAGAGGGGCCAGGTGTTGACTGACAATGACTCTCCGTTGACGATTGTAAGATTAAACCACGTTTTAAAAACTCGTGTTGTATGTTCAGCGTCATTAATAAGGGCTTTAAATTAAATTATGGGAGCAACACAGAAAAAATTTAATGAGGTCATAATCACGGAGAAAAACCAACTTTCTACTTGTTCATGTGTTTTTCATTTTAACCTTAATTAAATTATGAGAGCAACACAGAAAAAATTTAATGAGGTCATAATCACGGAGAAAAACCAACTTTCTACTTGTTCATGTGTTTTTCATTTTAACCTAAAAACTTGATAAATACAAAAACTATTATACGAGCAGCATATCTAGAGAGCAGAAGTCAAATTTTTGAATAGGAAAGCCTTTTGAAAGTTTAAATTGTTTATTAATGATCGTATCGTGTATACAAATCGCAGCAGTGTTCCCATAAAAAGAATGAAGCCGCCGATTTGGGTCGGTTTTTGAGTTTTTAAACCAATTTAAACTCTGAAAATATTCTTGAAAATATTGAAAATGTCATATCATAAGTCACCCCAAAGTGATTATTTAAGTATTTAAGCTTCATCATTATTTTTCTTTGTAGTTTACTTAACAATTGCAAACCAATGAAGTGTGTCAATGAATGAGAATTATTAGCTCTTTGAGCTTTTTGCCTCCAGCTTGTCTACTCACTCAAGGAGTCAAGAAAAAAGATGAACTGAAGATTTTCTCTTCATTCACACAGTATTGATCTCGTATTGATGAGGAATTTTACGTTCATTCAGTTCATTGATTAGGAAAAGACGAGGACAAGCCAAGGACTTTTCAGCTGCTGCAAACTTCCTCTTCTTTCAAGTTTATTCAAAATTCAACAAGTTTTTGATTGAGTAGACCATTGACTGCGAGTTGACTGAATAATTTCTTAAATTTCACAAAAGATATGATCAACTTGGGCAAAAAGTTCTTTTACCCACTTAGGGATCCATCAGCATCACTTACTTAACTAAATGACTTCCAAGGAGGCCTCCTACAATGAATAATGAGCAATATCAAGCACAATAAATTGTTATAATGGGGGAGCAGATGTGGAGAAAAATGACTTTTAAAATTGTGAAAAGTGTGAAAGGTTTTAGTTTATTACTTGACGCATTGCATTCCAAAAATTGTCAAAAGAAAACGATACTGTTTTGTTGGGTTTATTGGCGTACTGTGCTTTAAACTCTGCAGTCCCAGCTTCATATTGACTAACAATCCGTGTAACAATTGACTCAGGAGCGATTTGTCCTTTTTAAATGACCCTTTTATGAGGTTCTTTTAGAGGGTCAATCATGTTCTTAAAGAGGAAGAGCAACACCCACACAGTCTAAAAAGATCATGGATTCATTCAAGCAATTTACGAGAAACCTTTTTTCAAAAAAGTTGACTTGCTTTTTCCAAAAAGTAACAAATCCGAAACAGAGCAATTTCTTTGTGTTTTTCTCGCTTTTAAAAATAAACTACAAAAGTAAAGAATGAAATGAAAGAAATGAAAGAAAATGAACAATTTGGGGGACAAAATAAGAGTAAAAGTTACGAGTCACAGAGCCAAAGCTAATAACTAACGTGAAAAAGTTTTAGTGCATTTATTGCACTACAAACTTTAAAAAACTTTTTGTTCGGAGAAGGAAAACATTACTATTGCGTAATATTGTATACCTACGAATAGTGGGTGGAAAAAATACTTAAATACGCTCTGTATCCAACATTTTACTTCCATTTTATATTGAAAATGTTATCAATCTGTAGATCAATTTAATCTAAGTTATCAAAATATCAATTTTGAAAACGATACCTAAATATTGACGCACTATCGTCATCACATCTTCAATATGCAATAGCATGTCAAGTGAAGCATACTACCGCCGTGTGCCTAAATTAAACCAGACAAACTTCCTATCTCATTTTATCTTTATATAACTCTGTAAGAAACAAAGAAGAGCAAGCGGCCGGCAGCCTTTTCAGGATTACTTCATTTCAGCTCATCCTCGTGTGGATGAATATCTCTCAAGTCAACGCTACTTTACTTGCCACTGTTCATTAAATCTTAAATATGAGCAGGAATGGTCCATTCTCTAATCTTTTTCTTTCTTGGGCCCAAGGAGTTTAACAATGACTGCTCCGAAAAGGCTGCTCACAACAATTGCCAGTGCGTGAGCATCGAATTAAGATTTGCTTCGTCCAGAGTAATGCATTTTAGGTACCTTTCTATTGTGTAGTGGGGTCCCACTAATGGCCAGAAAAAGCAGTCCCTTTTCAGATTTCTTTTTCATCGCTCCATTAAAAGATTGAAGATGAAGAGGATGGTGATTGTGTGTCTGGACCAATTTTTCTTGATATATTCCAATCATGAATGAACCACCAAGTTCAGTCTTGATCTCGTGGCGAAACTGTCGTCATCAACTGGAAGAAATATATTCACTTAATTGTAAAGATATATCTGCTCTTGATCTGATATTTTAATCTGAAAGATTTTCATCAATCTTCAAACTTTTATAAGAAATGTGTTAGTAAATATTTGTTGATTAAAATCAGGATAAAATAATCAAATATCCACCGTAAGATAAAAGATATTAACTTATCTTTACATCAATTAATAAATTTACTTGAGCAACATTTTTTTATTGAAACAAAAACTTTATTCGTTGAATTTTCACATGATTTCCTGTTTATAAAGTGAAAGCAGTTTAGCAAACTTTTGTTTTATCGGTTTTGCTATGCTTGGAAAACTCAAAGTCAAATGAAGAAATTTCGTGAAACTGTTGAGTGAATAAGATAAAAACGTAAAACGCCATACAACTGAAAGTTTGTTATAATTGCGACAAATTTCTTCACACTTTAGTTCCAGAATTAGAAAATCACTGCAAAATGACAGCGACAAGTGGAACAGGTGGGAAGTTGAAAGATTCCGCTGCAGCTGTTGCTGCGACACTGAAACTCAAATCGGTAACTACACCTTTGGATAAGAAAGAAGCCAAAAAGTTGCGTTCGTATGAAAACAGAAAGGTAATTAATATTTTCTTTGTTTTCTATGTCCCAAGCTAATTTTAGCCAGTCGGCAATATCCAATGCAATCATATTTACTGCTAATATCATCATTGACTAGGATTATGTAATTTCTAATTAATTGAAAGTAAATACCTACGCAAACAAACATTTATGATTATTTAACAAAATATATTGCTAATGTTGACATGTAGCACCCCAAAACAGTTTGCTTTTCTGAGTAGCAGTTACCCATTATTCAGCAGACCTACAATATTCAAGCATTATTAAAAGTTTTGTAAATAAGCTTTAAGGTTGAAAACAGTTAGAAAACGTAAACACAGGAAGGCAATTGTTTAAAATATGGTGATGATAAGATAGCGCTTAAAAGTTTCAGCAAAGCCCAGTAGTCATACACCCTTGGCTTCTGTTTTTACTTGTTCACCATCATTAACCTGTTGAAAACTTTGTATCCTCCAGTCTTACCGATGAAAAAAGCCCCAAAACATTATTTTTACCATCCTCCCACGGAATCATATTTTCTTTTTTTACATGAGTAAAAAGTAACGGTGATGCATATTTAAGTTTTTGTTTGCGTGGTCGATTCCCTCTTAAAACAGTAAATTGACTTAATCTCAAACACTCTCCAGTTTTTAAAAATACTTATAAGGGATTACAAAAGAAATGATGCGTGGTAATTTACAAAGATGATGAGGATATTATTATTTCAGATACGAAGATATTGCTTCAAGCAAACACTACTGGACCAGCAGTAGCAGCTACTGCAACTCGCAAAGAGGTAGAAAATAATTATTCAATTTTTTCTTTAATCCTCACGGTATTTTTCATTTCTTCTACTTAATTTCACTATTAAACTATACAAGCCCCTTAAGCCTTTTTAAAACATTTCACTTGCTTTTCATTACTTGCTCGAGTTTTTTCTAAGCTTAAAGTCCAGTAGCTGCTGCCTTTGGATAAAAGCTGAAATAAAGAACGCATTTGCATATTACGTAAGGAACCATATCGCTTAATTACGATATTAAAAAGATTTTATTCCACTTGGATCCCTTCTTTTATCTTTTTAATAATGACCGTTTCATATTAAAAAAGTAATGAGATTCATCATCCATCAGAATTCATAAAAGAAAAACGGATTTTAAATCTCGGATAGTATTAAAAAAGGACAGCAGTCCCAAAATGATTATCTTCTTACCCCAAAAAACATGTTCTTTGATGAAATAAAAGCTGTTGGTCACCCACACAAGCAGGTTTCCCTTAGCTGTTATAATCACACCTGTCGAATTCAATTTTTTGCTTTCTGAAAAACAGTTGAAAAGTGGGATCTTTTAATGATCATTTTTTCTTCTTGACAGATAGATTTTTATTACAATTAGTAAAATAATGTTGGATATAGTCATTAGCATATATGATAACGGCTATCTTGTATCTTTTGGCTCGTTTTTATGTGTAAAAAAGAGTTTTTATTCGTCGAATCCAGATTACTTTTTTTCTTGTAATCAGCAGCATGCAAATGCATTTATATCGTTTAATTACAGAGGAGAAGTACTCAGTTTTAATATTTCTTGACCTAGTTACATCATTTTAGATGGAGGTTAAAAATAGTAGAGGAGTAAAAAAGGAAGATTAGTGGATAGCAGTGTAAGGTATTCTTACAATTGGTGTGATTATGACAAAAGTATAGATTACAGAATGCACAATCCCCCACTTAAACTGACGGTTATTATTATTGACCCGTGTTGTAGATTTACCAATTTTCCACCCTCCTGTTTCAACATTTTCGTCTTTGATTAGCATAATTATTCCAGCCTTTTTCTCCTTGATGACTTCTTTTTCCCTCTGTTTTGTAAAATTTTTAAATAGCTCTGTATATGCAATCCATGCTTACAATTTTTTGTTTTAATTTAGGGCTCAAGACCAGCCAAGTTGGAGAAAGCTGACATTCTAGAGAACAGTTTGGCATTAGTCAGACATCTTCTAGCCCTCCAGAGCTCCTCTTCAGAAGGAGTCAACAACACCAACGGCAATAAGGAAAAACAACCTAGCGGTAGCACTGCTGGAAGGAGCGTTAACACTGGAGGGAAAAATAACATTTCAGAAGATGAAGCCGACATGATAACGAAGGAGAGTAGGCTCATCGCTCCCAGCAATAACATCCAGGAGCCCTGTCATGTCATCTTCTAGCCCTCCAGAACTCCTCTTCAGAAGGAGTCAACAACACCAACGGCAATAAGGAAAAACAACCTAGCGGTAGCACTGCTGGAAGGAGCGTTAACACTGGAGGGAAAAATAACATTTCAGATGAAGCCGACATGATGATAACGGAGGAGAGTAGGCTCACCGCTCCCAGCAATAACATCCAGGAGCCCTGTCATGTCATAAAAGTGTCATCATCAACATCATCCGCATCCTCTTCTTCAGACTCTGATGATGAAAGAACGTCTTCCCCTACACCGTCGTTTACACCCAGCGAGAATTGTAAAACACGTTCCTCAAAATTTTGTTGTGCTCATGAAGTGAATAAGAAGGATTCAACTTTCATTAACGGATTTACCGAATGTCTTCGTTTGGTCAGGACTTCTTTAAAAGCTCAGCCCCTTCCAAATCCAATTCCAAATCGTGAAAGTAATTTGGAAGAGACACTTGAATCGTACTTGAGTGAGTTGCAGCAACAACAACACAATCATGTGAATAATAATGGAACTCATTTCGGGAAATTGTATTATCAAAACTCTGCTTTTGACTATTCCCCACAACACTCACCTGCAGATAGCATAAGCAGTGCTGGGACTGCCGAGTATTTGCAAATGACGTTAAATACGGAAGAAGGAAAGAAATCTCATAAATATCATTCACACCAGCCTATTAATAACTACTTTCCACCTGCGGTTGAACCTCCAATGGCTTCTTCCTCTCCGGTATTGATCTCATCCACATCAGCATCATCACCATCAAAGTTTCTTTATCGTAAAGAGAGGTCCCAAAATAAATGTTTTCCACAAACTGGATTTGTTTTGAAATCTGACAACAAAAACAATGACCCTTTGATGATGGAGAATGACGGGTTTAATGAAAATTATGGATTTCATACTGAGCACTTACATGACTATCAATTTTCACATCGTCATCAACAGGGGCAATTTAATCAACAAGTTGGGCCACAACACCACTCCGCTTCCGTTCAAATTGAAGAAAGGCAAGCCAAATCTCCTTTTTACCACTGTAAATATTTTGGCATTGAGAGTCCCCGTGTTGTATGGAGGCCTTGGTAAAGCCCGTATCTTAGCCATGCAATTAAAACTTTTCTAATAAATTGAAATTGCTCTTCGTTTTAATTTAGCTTTATTTCTCTTTCAATAGATGCATTTTGCACATTTTTGCATTTTTTGTCAATGTATATTTGTTAAGTTTTTATTCAGAGAAAAATATTGTACAATAGACTGTTCAAAATGTAAATATCTTTTTCCTTTGCATCTCAACCTGTGATACTGTATAGTTTTTAGACAAGGTCTAAAACATGATTTACCAAATACTTTCAATTGTAAAAAAAAGTTCAAAAGAATTCCATTCAGTGTAATATAAAACTATATGACGTTTGTTTTGTAGATAAACTGATCAAGTAACTGTGCAATCGATGTATTTTACGAAAAAATTGTTTATAATTCCTTGAAGAATGTAATAAACTCTCTAAAAATAAAATTATTTACGTGTTTCGAAACATTGTTTACAAACTATTGCGCATTTCATTATTAAAGATCGATTACATATAAAAATTCCAGTTTTTTGCATAAAGAAACTACTGAAATAAAGAAATATATTCTAAAAACGTTTTAAAATATGACATTTGGAAGAAATATACAGCTCATTATCATCATAATATCCTAGTTTTGAGGAATGTCGCTTAATTAAAAGTGACGACAGGCTAATACTAACAAAGATTTCATCACATGGCGCAACCTTTCATGCAGTAATTACCTAGGTTAATTCCCCACAAAAAATCCTTTCCACATGTCGATTCTTCTGAGTTTCATACGGAATCGGACACCTTTTCAGTGTACAAAAGCAAAAGGGTAAACAAAAATAGTTTTTTTACTTAATCTTAATGATCCAATCTGTAAGATATTACCAGAGAAAAAACAGATGAAATCGGAGATTTGAAGGAAAACATTTTCTTTTAATTTCGATCATTAAAAATCCTTTATTTTTACCATACAATATCTTATGCCCTAAATCTTAATGATCCCCGTAGGAATCTCGGAGATGCGATGAAGGATACGTAACAATAGTAGCATTAATGATGACGTAAATTCTTTGATGATCAATGTTCATCAGTAAATTCCAGAAGCCTTTTTACTCTCAACAACAACTTGACTTTTGTCCGGGAGAAGCAGTAATTACGGATCATCAGAGATTCTTTTTGAATCAGTGCGGATAATCATTGCGTGCATAGAGGGTAAAAACTTATCTTATTTTTTCCATTTCAATGTATTGGCGCAAGATTGAAAGTATTTTTATTTATCAAATACAAAAAAACACAACTGTTTAACATTCCGGTCATGCTTCAAATACAAAACGGTTTTAAAAAGTCACTGCAATTCTAATTTTAACTTTTGACCCTTTGCTGGAGGCAAAAGCAATCACACAGTCGTTATTATTGAACCCTTACCTTACCTAAGCTAGTTTGAAAGGGAAATAATAAGCTGAATTTGATTTTGGGTTTTAAGGCAGTAGCCCTTGGGCCCTGCTTATGACGGGACAATTTATTCTCAATCCCATTTTTAGATTTTTGAAGATTTGATCGACTTGTATTCTGAACTGGTTTCTTTTTCGTATAATTGTTTTTATAAAAAGGGGTTACGTGGCTTAGGCACAGTGACTTTTGAATCAAATGCCAAAATTATTTAATGAGTTCTAAACGGTGGCATCATGCTACAGCGATAAAAACCAGTCAAGAATTGGAAACCAGTGGGTTTTTATATCTGATGACATACATCTGCAAAAACTTGTTTAGTAGCAGTTTAAAATAGTAAAATCACGTTAATTAAAAAGAATTAAAATCACGAAACAGCAATTAAAACAAAACAATAGCAGTTTTATAGCAGATGTTGGTATTTATCTTAAATGTAGGCAATTTAGTTTAACTACCATTAGTTAACTATTAAGAAGGCGACTGTGCCTAACTTAAAATTAGTCTCATCTGGCCCCAGTGTAAGCTACTCAAATAGTCATTTTGGATCTTTGTAAATCTCATCTCTTTCCAAATCGTAGGAAAATTTACGCGTGCAGTCGCGTGTTGAAGATATGCCTGAACGTAATTTCTGCTTGCAACCCGTCAAAACCAATTTTCAAAATTAGCCTGGACATGACTCCAGCATCGAATCAGATTTACAATTACATATTAAAACTTGTAATCTTCTTGCTGTTTTCTTCCTTAACCCTTTCTATACCAAATTCGTTCAACTTAAATTACCAGGAATACTAAAAGTCATTTTTTGCAGTTTTTCCTTTCCTATGATTAGATAGTTAACAAACGAGACTCAGGTACATCTGTGGTTTCAAGAGGAGTTCTACTGAAAGTAATATTTCAAAGAAAGCAATTACAGTTCATTTCTTTCATTCAGAAAACTTTTCATTCACAAAAAGTTTGAACAAAGTGGGATGAAGATGAACATTATGGACATAAAGGAATGAATTCAAGAGATGAATTTAAGAAGTTGTGGTAAAAAAATCTCAAAAGTTATGAATGATTTAAGTTTTTCGGTTTGATGTGACCGACCACAAAACAAAAATTATTTAAATGCCTTAAGGTAAGGAAGTACACATCATCTTCATTGTTTAAAAAAGTACTTTAAGAAAATGGCTATTTTTGCTTTTCTTTAAAGTGTTGATGTCCGGACTAGAGACTCGGACAGTAAAAAACTACTCGAGATTTATATTTTTCGTAATTACTGGCAATCTTCTTAGTTAAGGAGCCATCATCATGTACATTACAAAGTTAACATTGCACCTGAACAAAGAAGATTTCGTTACACGCTCCGATGATTTTATCCCGTGAAGAGATAAAATAATCGAGCAAAACATCGATTTTACTTCCGTCCACGTTCTCCTATGAAAAAGTTGAAATCTTTCCAAAAAAAGTTTAGACAGAGCCAAAAAACTTCAATCCTTCAGCTCATCACGTAGCGCTGATGACGCTGTCATTATTCTCCACGAGTACAATATTGAAAATCTCGTTGAGCACAAGGCAGGACACATGCTGAAAGAAGATTTCATTCACAAATTATTTTTTACTTTGGATTGTAGGATTTGAAACGGTTGAGAG
>JAHZNK010000839.1:0-11845 GCA_027744615.1 Lepidocyrtus cf. nigrosetosus NNG-2020 | reverse complement strand
TAATCGCGTATTAGCAAACGGAAAATAATGGAAAGTGTGTTCGAGGAATTGCAAATCAAATTCATCGAAAATGGCAGAAAATCGTTGAATGAAACGTAAAATGTCAATTATGTTATCTCATTATTAGTTCATAGGACATCTATTGTTAAGAAAGGGGTAACTTGAGATTCTCACGACTTTTTTATTTATTTATTTGGCTCAAAATTAAGACACGAGAAGATTCTCTGCTACTCTACTTCTTGTATGGTACATTTCCTGCACATTTCATGTGAAATATCATATTCCTGCCTAATTTGTATAAACTCTAATTTCTCGATACGAAAAATTTCTTTGCATTCCCCTAACTCATTGACATTTTACGTTTCATTCAACGATTTTCTGCCATTTTCGATGAATTTGATTTGCAATTCCTCGAACACACTTTCCATTATTTTCCGTTTGCTAATACGCGATTACTAATTTTCTGCATGTTTCACTGGTGTAAACAAATTCGGTGGACTTGATTCAAATTTGTTGTACACACCAAAATACCAAAAAATGCCAGAGCATATAATAAAAACAAGAATTAAATAATCTACGTGCAAAAAATCTCTTTCAAAGCTCATCCCGAGGCTGAAATAAAACGGAGGAGGAAGTAGTTTAGGTCTTAGCAAGTGATGTCTGAATTGTCTTTATTGTATCAGATGAAGGGTTGGTTTCGTCAATGATTTGATGAAGGGATCTTCACTTAATCCATATATTAGCAATTTCTATAAATCTTTTAAATATTAGATTTTGTTTGCTTCCCTCTGGAAATGGTAAAAAATAAATTCAGTTTTTGTACTAGGTTGTTCATGTTCATTTTAAATAGAAATAAGCTTGAGAGGTAGAAACCGACTTACCTATAGTCTCTTGGTCTTTTTCTAGTTGTACTAACTGTTCGTTCATGTGTGCTTTTAACAACGGTATCAGCTTCCGATTCCCACTCATTACAATCTGCAATACTGTAACATCCAACATCTACAGCTAACGACCTTCTTTCGCCACCGCTCAAACTAAATTGCATTCGAGGAAACAGTAAAGCAAAATTGGATATAAAATTTCTAATATACTTTTCAACAGATAAAAACGCGAAATAAATACAAAGTGTAGTAAATTATCTGAGCACACACCTTAATAATACCTCCATCCTCCTTCCCGACGAACTTTTACATTTTCTTTTCCTATTATTTCGTCAAAGCTAAGATTTGGGTCAAGTGGCTCATCATCAGTATTTGAATTCCATTCATCCAATGCCACATTTGCCAGTACAATTTTGCGAATACAATTTCTAAAACCTTGGTTGTTCCAATCCCGCCCTTTAGAGTAAATTATTATTAGAGCACTGAGCAAGTTAGATGGGTTCAAAAACATTAACTTTAGATTGTGTTCCAGACTTTTATCTAACCTCTGCACCTTAAACATCATCTGCACTGGTTTTCGTGGGGTTAGAAGAACAATCCCAATCGTCGTTTTTCTCAGTTGTTGCTTTAGTGGTATTTGTAGTAGAAAAATATATATTAGCTAATTAGAAATACGAAATGTATTACAATTTTTAATTCATTTCTTACTTTTATTTGTATCTTAAGCAATGGAAGTATTTGTAGCTTGGACTGGAGCATCTCCCCAATCGTCATCAAGTACTTGGTAACCTGGTCACTTATGCCGCATTGTTCCTATTTCTAATGCGAGGATCCAAATTTACTAAATCGATATTTAAGGGCCTCAGGGTTTCCATAAATATATATTTCAAACCAGTGAGGAGTATCACCCCAGTCATCTTCATTTGTGCTTTTTCCCTTCCCTTGAGATCCACGCCCCAATCATCATCCATTTTATAAACATCAGAACTGGAAGAAGAGGATGTCCTCCACGCTACCCAATAAGCGCATCAAAAAAATCGAGTCAAATGTTATAAGTATCAAAGCAATAATAAATCTTGGCTGCGGATGTTTGCCGCAGTTGCAGAAACAGCGTCCCAATTACCGTCATAGTTTCAAATTTTAAAACCTATTACACCTCCCTCTTTAGATTTAAAATGTCCAAATCCAAAAAATCATCAAAAAATCACCCTCCCAAAGTGTTAAATCTTGTTAAAAAATCGCCTTTTCTGTAATTGATCTTGAAACTTTTTTTGCAGTGGTCTTTATATAAAATCTCTAACAGAATTAACTATGATGGAGACAAATGAATGAGTCATGATGACCTCCAAATTGTAAAGCTCAAATGACAAGAAAGAAGGAACGGAAAGGACGACAAATGGCTTTTTCAATTGAGAGCGAGTCGAGAAGGTAAAAAGTGCTAATACTTACCATTTAAAGTATTTAGCTTTTTTCAAAAGTTATCTATAATTTTACTAATCGCACCTTAACCTAACTTTATAAATGGGCAAAATCTTTATGAAACAACTAACTTTTTACATTAAGGATAGTATGTGAGGAACATAATACCGAGTGCATTTTTCATTCTTTTTATCCAGCCATTCTAATAAAGTCATAAATAGTCATAGTCATGAATCTTCTCATGATTCTTCCACATTGCCATATAGTTTGCCTAAAATACTTCAAATTTTAAGGTAAGGAGTTGTAGACCTGATTACTCAATTAAACTCAAATTAAAATAAATGATTTATGATGAATTATGATTGACTGATAAGAATTAAAATAACGTATCCGTTTTTCATTCATATTTATTCCAAGCCCATAATTAGGAAAGGGTTTCCCAGCTTGGTAAAGTTCATTAAGAATTTGTCATTAAGGTCTGAGAAAAGGAAAATAGGGAGCAGAGTGAAGTAAGATATTGTAAATACTGGAAGCAATTGCTTAAACGGAATCCCCCGTCTACTTCTATTCCTCTTCCTCTTTAGGAATAACTGACCTATTTATAAAAATTGTTGCAATGTTAGTGCAAATGACCTGAATTATTGCGTAATAAATTCTTGTATAAAGTTTTAGCATGTAAAAGTGAAGCTTTGATGCGGTTTGCGGTAGAGTTCATCAATCTATTCTGTAATACATTAATTTAATTAATCATTTATACAAGTATAAAGCTTATTTACTAGAAATTGCGTAACTGTCGCAGAAAATAAAGAAACATCCAAACTTTAATTCCAACTCGTTAGTTTTTTTCTGACATTTGAAGCAAACGAACAAAAAAAAACAAGAATGGATGTCAAATCTCCAGTTTTTATTGCACGGGCTTCAACAATTGTAAGTTTAAATTAAAAACGTGTATTTTACAATATTTAATTAATTTTTAATTACTTTAAAAGATTCTCGGAATAATTGTAATGGGACTTGGCCTTTATTCTCATTTTGCTTCACTTTGGACATCGTCTGAGGAAAATTCTTTTAAACGGTTTCAGTTTAAAGGAGATGGCTTGCATAGAATTTGCGATCCAGTTTTTTCAATTAGTCGTGGGGATGAGCCCTGTCCGGATATTGCAATGGAAAGGTTTTACGTGTCGATGGTCGTAATCTTTTTTACTCTCTCAGTTTTCAGTTTTTTAACTTCCTTCAAAGCTGATTTCCGGTCTCCTCGGTTGAGAATTTTTGTAAGTTTTAAATATAATTCGGTATTTTTTGGGTTTTAATTGTAATGTTTTTTCCAGGACTTTGGATATCATCTTTTTGGAAGTGGGTTGTTAATGACAGGAGCCATTGTATACATTGTTTCTGCTGTGCAAATTAATAATTTAACTGATAAATTCCTTTTTGACTCGCGGACGCTTAAATACGAAGAAAAATTAGCTGCTGGGGTGAGTTTCCTGTTGTAATTAATCAAGAATTTTAGTATTTAAAGTTAATTATTTAATTTCTAACAGGTTTTAACGCTAATTAACTCGTTTGCGTATGCTTGCGTGGCGTACTTGGTCTATTGAGGCTGGATTATTGTTTATGAAGCGGATTAAGCGGGACTCATTCTTGATTGTAATTATTTTCCCATTGGTTTGTGTAGCCTGTTCCAGTTCCTTGTCTAATTATTTGTAAAAAAGTATTTTAAAAATCAAACTATTTCTGTACAATAATTATGTAAAAAATATTATTAAACTAACGTCCGTACACCTACTAATGACTATAGAGAATTTCAATGTGCCGATTAAACTTAAGATATGAGCTCATGCTTGAAATTCAGGTCTAATTGACTTGCTTGTAACGTAACCTTGTCACAAGGTCAAAATCAATTTTAAACCAATCAATTTTTTTGGGTTGTTTACCATGTAGCAAAACACGTAACCTAACAAATATTTATTATTAAAATCTACGTTCCTTCCACGTGCCGAGAAATAAATGCTTACTGGAATTAACGAATTGACATTTTCACCTTTAGAAGCCCAACAAGCTGCTCATTTAAGTTGCGTCTTGTCATGATTGCTTTTAGTATTCGAAAATTTTGCAAATTTTGATTACGAAATATTGCGCAATAGGTTATTATGCATAATCAAAAATAATATTCATTAGGTCAAGTGCATTATGTATTTCATTCATAATTACTACCTAGCTACTAGGAATGACTGGGAAAAATCATGGTTTTACCCGCCTTTTTACTACATTGTTCCGATTTTTGTTTCAATCATTTAGTGATTAGCTAACTTTAGCTGCTTACTTAATTAGCTCATTAGAGCACTCTTCCAATTAACAAGCGGTGTATCATCGTAGTTAACTTTGTGTTTTTCATATTATCCGGACTTAGAAGAAGCAAGATTTCTCACGTTGTGTCTAACAATTGTCTATAAACTGAGCTAATTACGGAATTCTAACAAAAATCAAGCAAAATGAGGTAAAAATGCTGTTTTCTATTGAACATTAGTAATGCTAATGAGAGTTTTCATTGAGTAAAAACCAGGAATAGGTTGCAAATTTGAATAAACAAAGTAATTTCTAAATATTGCAAAAAAAACATTGTTACATATTTTACCTTATATAAGGATTTAATTCGATTTGTAAGACAAAGGTTTACATAATCAATCATATTCGGATGCCCAGCTTCAATTTAGCCCGGAATTTAATAAAAAAATAGCATAAATTTCCGTAAATAATCAAAGATCTGAAATTCCTACGTATAAATACAACGTAAGCTTCAAAAGACAAACCTCACTTTAAAAATAGAAGCTGAATCTGTTAATTTCTTACAAAATGGGTGACCTCAGTTCAGAAGAATATTTTCTGACAAAAGCAAATTCTCAATCTGCCCTTGAAAAATTCCACAAATCGGTTAACCTCGGAGTCCAGTTTAAACTCCAGAAGGAAGTTAATAAAAACCCGAAGGCGTTTCCAGAGCTGTTAAGCATTGTTGACGAAGACATACCCGAAAATGGAACAGAATTTAACTCAATTTTGGAATTTATGAAGGATGAAGTCCTCCCACACAGCGCAAACATGGCTTCACCTTACGCAATGGCGTTCCCCGACGCGGGAAACTCCATCGCGGCAATATCCGCTTCGATAATTGCAGATTTTGCAAATCAAAACCTACTCCATTTCATGCCACCCTCTCCCATTGCTACGGTTATCGAAACGGTGGTTATCAACTGGATGCGCAAACTTGTGGGGTATCTTGGAGGGGGATAAAGTTTCTTGCAGGGTTGGAGGAATCGTAACAACGGGAGGGGTTGCTAGTAACGCGATTGCGACGCTGCTTGCACGAGAGAAAATGTTTCCAGGGACTATGGAAAAGGGAGTGAAGGGAATTAAAGAAGATTTTGCAGTGATTATTCCCAAAGAGATTGACCACTACAGCTCGAGATTTTCCGCGGGGTGGATGGGACTTGGGATGGATAATTGCGTGATGGTTCCAACAAAGGGTTTTAAATACAATTTGGAAGCGTTGGAAGCCCAACTTGTTAAGTTATCCAGTGAGGGACGGAACGTTATCATGTTAATTGCTTATGCTGGAGACGCCAGATCAATGACTTGTGATAATTTTAAAGAACTCCGGAAGTTATGCGATAGGTACGGGATTTGGCTGCATGCGGATGCCTGTAATGGAACCCAACTGGTTTTTTCAAATAAGCTCAGGCACGTTCTAAACGGAATTGAGCTCGCGGATAGTATCACCTTTGACCCGCATAAAGTTCTTGGAATTCCGTATCAACTCAGCTTGCTTCTTGCTAAGGATCAGGATGCGTTTTGGAATGTGAGAAAACCCCTGAATGTGGTGGACGACGAGCCATTTAGCTTTGGAAGTGTCACGCCGTTCTTCGGAAGCCGGGCTTGGATGTCGCTGAAGCTCTACTTTTTGATTAAACACTTGGGCCGGAGTGGGATTCAGGATGTGGTTGAGAAGCGCTGCGAATTGGCAAAGCTTCTTGGGAGGAAGATTCAACAAAATAAGAATTTTCTGTTAATTAACCCGGAAATTGCAATTAACGCGGTTATGTTCATGTACAATCCAAAGGAAATTCAAGATTATGCAAAGCAACATTATGTCCAGCAATTGAATGAGATAAACAAAGCAATTCACAAAGACCTTAATAAAAAAGGAAAGATTTGGCTTCATTGCTTTGAAATACCTGATGAAAATAACGTCCTCGGCCTGGGGGAGGAGGTTCATTTGAATGTGCTCAGGTTCATGAGTGGAAATCCGGTTTTGACCGAAAAACATTTGGAAGAAATGCTACAGGCTGTGGAGGAGCATGGGAAGGAGGTTATTTCTGGCATGAATCAAAATGATTTGGAGGAGGAATGTGTTCCACAGAAAAAACTGAGGGGTATGGGGGAAGCTGAGAGAGTGAATTAAAATATGAGTTTGCTTTTATTATTTACTTTTAGAATTGTTATAAGAGAATGTAATTAAGCATTACTATTTAGTTAATTATAATTAACTTAAAAATTAAACACTTAAATATGATTGTACAAAGCGCGCTCTTTTCTTAATTTACTACTGTATTTTGGCTTATGTAAGCCAAGGCGTGAGGAAGAAATCTCACAGCAACACGAAAACATTTTGCTTATCTGTAAGATCATACAATTGACTTGTTATGATGACGATGACAAGGTCAAACAAAGAAACAAATGTGATTGTGATACAGTGATAAGTACCTAATTGGCAAGAAATCAATCTTGTTTTTCACTCCCTTTCAATAGTCCCTGGAAACATTTTCTCTCGTGCAAGCAGCGTCGCAATCGCGTTACTAGCAACCCCTCCCGTTGTTACGATTCCTCCAACCCTGCAAGAAACTTTATCCCCCTCCAGTAATCTTTAAGTAACAGTATGATAGGTAAAACCGTTACAATTACTTTTCATTGAATTGTTTAAACAAATGTCATTGTATCGATTTATGATTATTTCCATGAAACGGATGAATGTCTGTGACTTTAAAATGTGGAATTTTCGAAGAAATCGCGGAACATTGACCGTTAAAAGTTAACGATCTGTAACGAATGCTCAATGCTTTATTGTTTGGATGTTGCTTTTAAATAAAATTACTGCGCAGATGTTAGAATTTAATTTAAATTTAACTATTGTAATAAAAATCCCGTGTCTGGTTGCATATTTAGAATCGCAATCCCATAAGTCTGTCCTTGAATTGAATGAACAAAGAGGGATAACAACGAAAACAATTAAAATTTAATAATTGTTTGTTTTTAATGTTGGAATTTGAATAAAAAAATTCCAAATGCAGGTATTTGTGTTAAATGCTCAGGATAAATTACAAGCAAGAAGCTTTCAAAGCGATTACGTTTTAAACATGAGCCACACATCTTGCCATTCACATCGTTCAAACAGTTCAAAAAAGCGTAAAAATGTGGACCATCTCAATCTTAATTTTAACTCTTGGAAGAAATTGGAGCTGTGTCGGGCCAAGTTGAAAGTTATCAATAAAATTTCCTCGCTAATGTCAGGGTTTGCAATGGTAAGTTACGTCATTATTTTCTATAATGAAAGGATTTTAAAAGATTTTTATTAGATTGCAATGGTAGAAACGCAGCTAGATCCGGATACACAAGGTACAAATCTCAAAGGGTTTCATGTTTTGCACGAGTTCCCCCATGAAACAATGCATTGGTAAGTGATATAATTAAAATTTAATTAAATTTAAAACTAATTATTATTTAAACTTAAGGTATATTGAACTTGGATGGATTTTCACAACAATCGTTGGAATGTTCCTGTTTCTTTGCGAGCTGGCTATTCTATGCTGGGTCAAGTTTATCGATCTTTCTTGTGCCTCAGCAGCCTCCGGAACTGTTATAATGGTCCCTGTACTTGTTCTTTTTATGGGATTTGCTGTGCATTTTTACAGAAAGTTGAGCATACACCAGAATGCCCTTGTGGATCAGAATTTACAGAGGTTGGATGAGCTCCAGAGGAGACTGAGGCTTACGGGAGTGCACGGGGGGAGTGGCTCCAGTTGGGGAAGTAGTGGGATTGGAAGGAGTAATCTAAGTGTTAATTACAATCCGGCGGTGGGGCCTAGAGCGTATAATAATGCGACTTTTGTAGTGTGAAAACTTGTAATAATGCTTGTCTTATGCCATATCATGTCGCATTCGCAAATAAATTAGACTGATTCATAATCTACATGGATTTTCAGGTCTTCTTTCAATAACCATGACGTTATTTATGGAGGGTGCCTTTTTCTCATGTGTTTTTATACGTTAAATTCAATGTTTTGGCTTATCATCATCACTATGGCTGTTCATTTTAAATAGCTCTTCCTAATTGAAAACATGAATGAATTTAGCTGGAATGAACCAAGTCTTTTGGTAGTACGCTTCAAAGTGTCATAATTTGTCGCAATTACGGTTCCAAAAGGTTTTTATTGGATTCAGTACATTTTTTCTAAGATTATNAATTTACCTGGAATGAACCAAGTCTTTTGGTAGTAAGTGTCAATGTCAAAGTGTCATAATTTGTCGCAATTACGGTTCCAAAAGGTTTTTATTGGATTCAGTACATATTTCTAAGATTATTACATCAGCTCCTTCTCCAAAATGTTATTTTTGCTGAGGAACAATCGCCTTGAGGTGCTCTTGTTGGTGTTGATTATCGGAACAGGATTGCTTTCGGATAACGCTCAAGGTTGGTTTTGAAAATAAAGCTATGAAGTGGAGTATTTTAAATGGGTAATAATCACTGTTTTTGTATTCTGCTTAGGTTTGGTTTGTCACAAGTGTATGAGTAAGGAGTGCAGGGACCATAAGACAGCTGAAAAGACTAATGATTGTCCTCCAGGACATTGTAAAGCTGTCAACAAACCGACATTCGCTGAAAGGGCCTGTGAAGGAAAGAATGAATTAGCTGATTGCGTAATCAAAGAGTTTCCCGATGGTTGTTATACAGACACGAAGGAAAATGTAGGGAAAGTTCAGGCCTGTCTGGATAATGGAAAATTTACTGATAAAGTTCCTGATGCTCAGGATGGAAAGAATGAGTTTTGCTATTGCACTGGAGAGATGTGCAATACCAAAGATTTCCCTACTGGAAATACTATCGGTACACTTTCACAATTTTATGGAATATTCAGTAATGTATACTATTTACGTAATCTAAATAGATTATACTTTTTTACAGCGGATGAAAATAAGAAAACCGACAAAGGTCAGGGTAACTGCTTGGTCACACCTAGATTTGGAGTCATTTCAATTGCGGTATTGGGAGCTGTCTTAGGAACTGTGGGGTTTTAGTAAAGGAATCTACTTAGTGCAATGAATTGCGGTTAATTTTTAAGCAAAATTGTTCTTTTCTGTATGCATTAATAAATGAAACCTTTGTCTTTAGAATCAAAGCGTATTTTTAAATATATTTTGCTTAAGTAGTTTAAAAAATATTAGTATTTTTGTATATCAAACTTGAAAAAACGGAAGGAAGCTCTGGGTAATAAAATAGCTTGGTCTAGTCTAGTTTTTAAGTAAAAATATTGTTTTTTAACTGAATAGAAACAGGTTGAGATGGGTGAGAAGACAAGTGAATAGCGTAAAATGCTAGAGAGATAAGTCTTATTAAGAAATAGTCAATTTAACTATTTCTCTTCCTTTATTGATTCCTACTACATATTGCATTGATTATTGTTGAATGTTTGCTGCTGTTTACTATGCTGTTGGTAAAATGCATAAATAGGTACTTAACTTTATGATAAGGAAGGAAATAAAGGAAGTGAATAAATAGGCTATTTATACCATCAAACTCTGGTTTTTAATAAGAAACAGTTACATAACTTTGCAGTAGGTACAAGTAAATAAGCTTTGTTAAACAATTAACTTAATTATGCGAAGAAGCAAAGAAAAACTTTGAAGCTTTGATTGGAGCACGTCTTCAGAGTTTACCTACCGTCATTCATTCATCTATTCATAAAATTGTAAATTTTACGTAATTCTAGCAGATGCCTGAAAGGAAATTCTAATAAACTTGTTTATGTGTTGGTTAATTAGCCTCGTAAAATTTAAATTAGCAAAAAACACAGCAATTTAATAATTATATGTGGTGCAGTTGGCTATGATGGCTTCTGTTTTGTTACGTGTGGGAAGCCACACTTTGCATGTTTTTGCAATTAAAATTAATAATTCTTGTAAAATTCGAGCTTAAACGAAGTTTATTTAAATACGATGCGAAAAATGTGACAAATACGAAAAAACGCAAAGAGCCTTGAATATCAAAAAGTAATTAAAAAGGGGTTATTTATGGGATAAAGTGACAATTTGCATTTCTGATTTTGTTGATTTGATCTCAACTTTCTCACGCGTGTGTACCTCAAATAAAGCGCTTAATGAAATTTAGAATTGCGATGGGAGTGTGAATATTTAAAAACATGAGTCTTCTCTTGACATGAATAAATAATTAATCTCTTGTGTACCCCTCTTATCTTTTTTTCACTTGTTTGACAGACGTGCGAACTGTAACTACAACGTATTACTATCATGCAACATGAAATTTTTACAATTGAAAGAAAATTAAAGCTTTTAGGTCGTAAATTAACTGTGATGGGCTACGGCAGGTTAAACATTTTTAAAGTTTTGTATGAATCGTGTGTGTGGTCAATAAATTCGTTAATTTACACGCAATAGCCTAAAATTAACAATAATTACGCGGGTGGTACGTTGTTACTTGATGAGATGTCAATAATCGTTAAAAACTTACCTAAAGGTGTACCAAATATGTTGGAAAAGGTTAGTTTTGCTAATGATTTGCCAATTTTTTACGAATTTAATACAATTTATTGATTCCTTTAGAGAAATTGTCAATATTTCCGTAAAATGGAAAATGAAGCCACTGCAAGCGGTACAGCAAAGTACTTGTCTTATCGGTCGCCGACCGCTGGCATGAGCGATTTATACTTACGCAATTGTAATTTTTACTAATTACAGTACTTACGGGTTTGTAAATCATTGCTAATCGAATATTACATCATGATGCCTCAAAGCTTCTGTCAACTTTCGATTATTATGCAAGTTTAAATTGGATTTAAATGGGAGAATTTACATTTTGTAACCACAAAACCATTCAAATTGCTTTAAAAGAGATTAAAGTTAAACTGTTCACATTAAAGTTAATAGTTTAAAATAGTTAAGGAAGGTACATGAGATATGATATGATATTGATAAGAGAACTCAACCCTTTAATTATGGAGAATAAACAGGAAACCGCAAAATAATTATTGCTTGTTTAAGCCGTATTGCTCATCCTCCTTTCTCCAAGTAATTACGAAATGTTTACAGAGATAAATTTAATTCCAATTTGTATAATTTAGTTAAAATGATACGACTCGAAACTGGACTACACAGCACGCGTCGCAATTGACTTATTGCCGGAAATTTAAACAATTTATCAAATAAACATTTGTTTAAATTAGTTTAAATGCCAAATTATACAGTTTCACTGTTTCAAA
>JAHZNK010000838.1:0-10338 GCA_027744615.1 Lepidocyrtus cf. nigrosetosus NNG-2020 | reverse complement strand
TACTACATCTGGGGCATACAAATATAGCTTCTATCTAAGTTTAAAAGAGTCATCTCATAAAATCAAAAAGTATATTGTTGGAGTAATTGTACATGTTTGTTGTAAAACAGTAGATATATAGATTTAAGTAAATACATTGCTTGACAAGATATTTTTATTTTATGTATCCCTTTTTAACTTTATTTTAGAATTCTCTTAATCTTTTGTTCGATAAGTTGTTATTAATTTTGAAAGTAGAAGAGAAAGGTATTTTACCTACCACCATGACCAATTTATCGTCAACCACGATAAAGTTCGTCATCATCAGAACAAACATTTGTGTTACTGATGGTCAGGGATAATATGATAATGTTGATAGGAATGCCAGCAAGAAATAAACAAATCCACGAGAGGAAAGATAAGTCTTAATAATAATCCACCGACATTTACTAAAAACTTAGCTGGGAAACCAGTAAATATTTATTTTTGAAACAGTAGGACATGAACTAGAGAGAGGAAACTAAAAATAATGCAGGTGGGCTTCCCTATTAAATTCAATTTTTAGAGAAATAATATACTTGCGATGACAACATTTACTTTATCTTTATCTATTCTTTTTACAACAAACATGTACAATTACTCCAACAATATACTTTTTGATTTTATGAGATGACTCTTTTAAACTTAGATAGAAGCTATATTTGTATGCCCCAGATGTAGTAGAATTGAAATTGATTCATTGGTGACTTTATCTGAATGTGGTACATGATTTTATAGGTAGGAAACGGAATAAAAATGGACATAAAGATTTCCTTGACAGTTTTTATATTTTCAACAGATTCCTTTGCAATTAGAGCTACTGATCTTCCTTTACATTTTTCTTCAAGGGATGATCTAGTTGGTTGAAGAAGATCCGTTACATGGGATGTTTGTGTGTCGCATATAAATTTCCTTTTGTCTTTTTGAAAAATTGTTGTGTCCTACAGATACAAATGTGGTTTTACAAAATCTCGTAAACTTGTCCTCTCTCAATCTCTTAAACTATCCAAAGCACCGTCAAATGAGTTGA
This sequence comes from Lepidocyrtus cf. nigrosetosus NNG-2020, assembly GCA_027744615.1. Taxonomy (NCBI): domain Eukaryota; kingdom Metazoa; phylum Arthropoda; class Collembola; order Entomobryomorpha; family Entomobryidae; genus Lepidocyrtus; species Lepidocyrtus cf. nigrosetosus NNG-2020. The sequence goes on along the minus strand of JAHZNK010000838.1, from coordinate 9,290 downwards.
TGCAATTAGAAAAGAAAATGTTTTTTCTTCAACTCAACAAAGTGTATATTATTCAACAACACTCTGTGTAGGTTATTATAAAGGAAAATTGACTATGAGGTAATAATGATTATCGTAACAACATAGTCATCTATCTATTTCTTCATTTTCTTCGTTTTGGTCGCCCTTATGTCCTTTTTTGTTGTAGTGTAAATATTTATAGGGGTCTTGACTCGTGGTGACAGTTCCCATTTTAGAAACTCTGCGGGCAATAAAATTACTCCGTGGATGGTCGTAAAATGTTCCTATTTTCTGAAAACATGAGTGCGACATGTGTTTTAAAAGTAACAATTTTTAAAAACAAATATGAGCTTATGTTCTTTCTCCCTATCTGTTTTGTCCTACTAACAAACATCTCACCTATATCTTATTCGATATCTTACAACGTGACGCTCACGTATATAAATATTGATGGTTTAAAGTTTTACTAGTTTTTGAGAGTTTCAACCCCAAAAAGAGGACAAGAATTGGGCAATATGATGATCAAGAATGAAAAATATGCTCCTTGTTAGGAAAGAATGATTTTTCTGTTTTTCCCAAAATAATTTGAACTTTAGTGTGGCTCTTGCTGACAAACCACTCAATACCAACAACAAAATCATCATCATCCTACATGAAATCCAAAAGTTTGGCTTATACAAATTTTCAAAGTGGAAAGGCATGAGGCAGGAGCAATGTTTATTTTTCAAACATTTTGTAAAACCAATTAAAGTTGAGATGATGAAAGGGTATAAATTACTCTACAGGATTTACAAGTTGGGTTGTTTTCAGGATCTTCATCATCATCAGGAACTACTCCTGTGGCTTAACTGGTGAAGAAAACTTATTCTCGGTCATTAGTTTAGAATGCAGAAAATTTTCAAAATTCCTCGTCCCATTTGTATCTCTTTCTTATCTCTTTTGGCCCGGATAATCATCCAATACAACCTCAGCAAAGATTTTCCGATGATATTGCAGACGATAATTTTAACTTTGAAATGTTATTCTACTTGTTGAACCTAAACCATTAAACCACCCACCACCACACGAGAAAATTATTACGTTGGTTTCAAATTGATCTGTGACTTTCTAATACGAAGATGTTTTTTGGGGGAAATTAAGACATTCTTTCTAACGGCATTAGGAGCTTTTCACATTCAGAGAATTAAAAAATGAATTAAAAAGAAAGGAAAACGTAATCGCGAGGAGGATACCTCTTTTAGAAGGATATTTGCGCCTTCCTCCATGTAGAAATACACTTGGAAATTAAAATATGGCTAATTTATGTACAAGCTGTCAAAGTTTTAACAATAAACGTAAGCACTTGTGAATAAGTTATCATTATTGATTGATTAAATAAGGTCTTAGAAATCATAGATTGATCTAACTTTTCAACAGAATACTTTTCCGTTTTAAAGTTTGGAACATCAAACGATATAAATAACTACGTAGTTAAAATAAAATCTAAATTTACAAGTCTATTTTTACTACCTCAACATCTTATTTAGTGAACAAGTTTGTTGAATGATTTTTATGTTCTTTTGACCTCCTGCTTCCTTCGTGATAAATTTGGTGATTTTATCACAGCAACAAAACACTAGCGTTGTACAAAATGACTCGACGGGATGCACACAAAGATTCATAGATTTTGGCTCCTTCCTTCAACTGTCTCCATTTATAAATTAATTCGTCTATTAAAAATAGAATAATAAATGACAATTTAAAACCCTTTCTTTTTAAGACGGAAGTTGCTCAAAATGAACGCAACAGTGGTGGTATTATACGTCAGTAAAAATCTTCTCAAATAATAAATTAAAAAGTTTAAAATTTTGGGATAAAACGTAACTTTACCTACAGCAAGAGCTATTTAGTATGCACTCTGAATTTCAGGGGCTGCATCTGATTTCGGGAAATTGATTAAATGTTTAGGTTTTACATAATAAAATGATTATTCTACGTTAAACACAAAATCTATTATATCCATATATAATTGGCTTATGCTCTGTGTGTATGTGCTTGTTTATCAGACCTGTGTTAGTTTGAACCGGAGACTTTGGGGCTGACCAAACCCATGCATCAATTACTGCCTTAAAGGTATTGTAATTTACAATTATTTGTTCATTACAAGTTAGTTAGTTTTCGTGCTTTTCTAAATAGAAGTGATCATGATATTCTTTATTGAATCGGGTAACAAACACTAGTACATGAGACAAGTAAGAGGAGTGAATAAACTGCTTTCCTTCCGCATTTACATTTTACCCATCTTTCTTCACCCGTCTCTCCTTCTTCAGAGTGTTTCTCGTTACACCGACGGCGGCAGGAATAACACAAAATGAAAGATGACAGAGATGCTTCTTCATAGTTAAATATTGAATGATAAAAAGGCTGAGGTAGCGCTACCGCTGGTGATCATCTTTTTATTCCTCGTTTTTACTGTTCCTGTTACTGAAGCCGCCATGCCATTTCCCCTTTTGGTCGTCTCATTCTTTTCCATTTTCTCATTCTCATCATCAACATCGCCATCATAATTATCATAATAACAAAATCCAACTTTTTAACAGCTCTATTTGGTAACTCAAACATACCTACATACAAGCATAAGAGTGTCTCCTCCGTCACTCGGTTACAAAACCTACACTGAAATTTATAACAACCGCTTAAACCTTTGTAGAAATAATGAGTTATACGACTTGCTCGTCTCTGCTAGTTAAACGGTAATAAGCTCATTTTGTTTAAAGTAAAATATATTTCCTGGCTATACCTGATACTAACAATATAATCAACTTCAGCATTATTGTTATTATTATTACATAAGAAGATGACTTTATTTTTCTTCGCCTCTTGTAAATACATTCATTCCTTTTCGTTTTTTGTTGTCTCCGAATGTCTTATTGTTTTTTGAGCCGTATCATCTTGGTTGCTTTGCATAAAAAGCTCAGTTGCTGCATTCTCTTTGACTGAGAAATTTAGATTTGGAAATGTGATACTGTGTGAAAAATTATACCTCAGCGCAGTAAATGAAAGCCCCATTAATATTTGTCATTTCAAAAACGCTACTAGGATCCTTCTATCGATCCTTCTGTTTTACTTTCTTCATTGCTTATCTTCATAGAAACGCGATTGCCGCCGCTTACAAGAGTCTCATGTGCCTGCTTACTTTTCGAGCTTTAATAAAATGAGGTTTTTAAACAACAAAGGTAAGTCGGTAATATCTTCATTCATATTTATCATCATCATCATAAACTTAAAAGTAATGATGTCAGTACCACTGCCACTGTTTGTAAGAACAGAGGAACATTACGAAAAACAAATAAGAAAATATTTTTAAAAGTCTTCCAACTTTTCCGTCTTCAGACGAGTATTTTCCAGAACCACTTACAAAATTCATAATATATAGTGTTACAAATGGTTTCATGATTTGATTTTCTTTTATTTTAGTCGGATTCGTACTGGATTTTGCCTTATGAAAAAAAGCCGCAGATAGGTTTAGAAAAGAAATTGCTATTGTAGTTAATAAATACCCTGTTTTCTTGCTTAACATAAACGTGAAGATGATAAGAACAAATAAATTTGTGGTGGTGGCAAGGTAAGCTTTTTAAACAAAACAAGCGGAAGAGTAACCAAATACGCTTGCTACCGGCATCCTTCCTTTTTAACTTGTTTGCTCATCATTCTAATGGTCCTTTAATACACCGCCATCGTAACCCGTGTTATTTTTTGTCTTTGCGAATGTTGAATTGTAAAAAATCGATTGTTATGTGCATAATTTAAAGGCTTTATGCAAAATCACCTTTGCAATAAAATGTCCATGTTGTTTTTTGGACCGTTTTTAATTTAAAAATTTCAATCTATTATCGCCTTAATAATCTCCATCATCATTAAACTTAACAAGTTGTTTGTACTGTATTTGACAAACAACTTGAACGAGTAAGTCATTCATCTACTGTTTATAATAAAAACATGATCTTGAGGATAATAATGGTAAAATCTATACATGACAAACTACAGAAACGTTTTCATTCCTATCTCAATCTTTCCAACTTGCTAGGTGGACCAGAAGGAAGAAAAAAGTTAAAAACGAGTAGTAGATAATTTATTACTTTGAGATTATCACGGTAGTGCGATAGAGGAGGTTGAAAACGATGATGGCTTAACTACTTATCTTTCCCATTTAATACTAAACCTTTATAAATAGGCTCAATTTTGAAAATCAGGGAGATAAATGGTAGATGAAAATCCACATCTTTAAATCGTTTTATTGGTATTTTATACATATAAAGGGAAAAATAAGTAATTCTTCTCATCTTGGTCATGAATATTCTCTAATGCTCATTTATTATTATTATCGCTAATCATGATTCCTCTTTCAACTCGTTCCTCTCCATCTCTGGGAGTATATTGAGCCGCATATTATTAGGCGTATCAAACGTGATCGTGATCTTGAACCCTTTCCCTATTCTTCTTTCCCTTTCTTTTGCGTTATTCTATACCCACTTGGGAGACTGTCCTATTTAATAACCCCAACGATGACAATCATCCTCATCGTCGTCAACAGGATCCACATGAGATTTCTAATCTCTCGATCAAAAAGTACCCCAAATAAAAAGGATGTAAGTGAGCTGTGTTCTTCTTCCCTTCTCCCTCACTCCCTGTGTGTCAGCTTCTACTGTGTATTGTAATAAGGTCTTGATTGTATGTGAGCTTTCCCTGTCATTACAAATACGGGATGAGCTCGCTGCTGTTGATTTTGATGATGATTTTGATGACTATATTGACAACTTATACGAAGCATAAAAAATCAATAAAACCATGCCATAGTAATACATATATTCATCAAGTCTCCGTTCTCAAAGCCCAACTTTCGGCAGTGATTAAGTAGAAAGACTCGAGGAAAAAGAATCTATCAATAAATCAAAAGGAACGGCAACAAAAATAGAATGACCACGTTGTCCTTTATATTTCGATTTTTGTCAACATGAGTATTAAAAAGAAGATTGTTTGTTCGCTGCCATGTCAATACCACATTTTTTATCCACCTTCCTCTGCAATCATCATACTCTGCTACCAGCAACTGCGTTTAAACTTCAGGTTTGGAAAAGGATAAAGAAAAATAGAGAGAAGAGGGGGCTTCATTCAATCGAAAGCGATTAGTTGATTGGGCTACTTGTTCGAGCTGAAGAAGAAAGGGTTTTGTTGTTGCTTGCTTTTCTGAAGTGTATAATGCTCCCTCGATTTTACACAGTGAACCGAAAGGAGATTCACAAGAGAGAATGAGAGAGAAGAAAAAAGCTGCTGTTATTTAAAATAAATGCTGGATTGAGTCATATTACGCCTTATATGGGTTTCACAATCAAAACCAGCTATAGACACATGGTGGTGGTGAAGTGGATGCTATTGTGATGCTGATAATGACGATAACGATAACAAAAGATCCTCCGCCTTCTTCTGGTGGGGTTGTTGATGATATGGAAGCAAGGTGGTTCCAATCCAATAGCCCAGGTGACATTTTTTCCTCCCTTTACTTGCTTGTTTTGCCTATATATGTACGCAAACCATGTTAATTTAATGCGATACTAATTTTTGCTACGTTTTTTATACAAACCTAAATCAAAAGTTTGCTTTAAACAATTTTGTTGTGGGCTACGAAGCTAGTTTTTTATTGCATGTGTGACCGACAACGACTACTGCAATGGTTTATTTTTATACAGTGGCAGGGAAAAATGTAGAAGTTAATACAAGTTGGTGAATTAATGATCATGTGTCGGTCACGGACAAATTATACATGCATAACCGAAACAAAGTCCGATTGTTTCACATGGAAACCTTCAGGACATTTGGATTTAACTCGTTAATGGCAAGTTACCAACAAGTTTTTCATATTACAAATTTGTAGAAGAATCTAATAGGTCTTTGCTCATACGTGTGTGTCTTGGGCGGTTGTGTGTTGTAGGTTGTTGGAAGAGGCATGAAAAATTGCAGGAGTCCATGTTGTTTTCTAATCGTGTCGTGGGAAATTTCAACACCCATAATCATCATCATTATCCTATTGGAAAAGTATAAAATCCAGTTTAAATATGAAGACTATTACTGGCATTCACACAAAAAATTAGTCGCACACAAAATAATTTTACATGTAGATGCTGCAGTGATTACACAATATTAAAAATTTGAAACAAATTCTGTAAATTTGAAATGTTTTTTGTATGATGAGGGTAATGTAGGTAAAATGGTTGGGAAGTCGCAGTCGCGGTGATATTGTAATAGTAGCAGTTTTTTAAAATTACAGATTTTTACCGGAAACCTCTTGTTTTCAAAATAAACTCGCTGCTTCTGTATGATTTTCTATATGATTGCATGCTTTAGCTGAGGATTGCATGTTTCAGCCTTGTTTTATATTTTAGACAATGTGGCAAAGTAAATTGTCCTCTTTTGTTTCCACGTTTCAATCTTTCTTTTTCCATTTTACAGGAGACTGTCAAAATTATTTTATCATCACATCCCATATAGTTTTTCTTTTATATTTTACATGAATTTGTTCCATTGATGATAGTGACACATTTGGATTTCAAAGCTAAATATTAATGTTGAATAATCACTATTCCTACCTGTCATGTCACTTAATGTGACTATATAATAGCTAAACTAAAATGTCACTAGTTTACTCGCAATTTGACAACTTCTCCAGGAAACCAAATTGCTTTGGTTGTATGACAAGAAGAGGAAAAACATGGAGACATTTATATTTACACAGTGTCCAGCTTTCTTTTCAACAAAAAGTTTAGTTACGCTTAAATATACTCATTTCGCTACTTTGGGAAACCATTCATTTACCTTTCCCATTCCAAGCTTCCTTTGTTGCTCACCTCTAGAAAAGAACTGCAGTAATAACAACTACAACGACTCTATCGCCATAACGTGAAAGTACATAACAACAAGGGAGGTCGTCCGATAGGGTAATAAGTATATTAGTAAATAATATTGCGGGAGTAATATGATATTTTTCATACAGTTCCCAATCATTTTCTTTGTTAATAGCATCTTCACCGTCATCATCATCATGAATATTTCTTAAGCGTAAAAGGGCTGTTCAACTTCTGTAAGTTGATAGATTTTTTCATTTCGCTCATTACTTGCTACCTTTATAACTTATTCTTTTGGTGAAAGAAACAAACCAACAATGAAATTCATGAAATAATGATCATTATGTCCATCCTCAATTTTTTACCAAAACACAAATAAATTAAAGTGCAAGTACATGACTTTCAGTAATTTGAGGTAGTATGTTGATAACGTGCAATGATAGGCTATGCATGTAATTGTGGTTGGATACTTTGAAGAGAGAATTTGTAAAGTCCTGGGGTATAATTTCATCCTTTGAAATTTCGTAATATTGCGATAGCGGTGGGCAATATTACACCAATCAATAAATTTATCTTGGTAAAATTAATTCGATGAACGCGGTCTGTTCACGTCTTGTTTAGCTTCATTATGACAACCTTTAATATCGAGAAAGTTTGCATATTATGGTAGCAGTGTAAAGGAAAAGAACATAATGAATGTTACTTTATTATGGAGAAAAAAAACAACAAAAGTACATTTGAAACGTGCCACATGATATGATAATATCGAAAGAAAAAAATACTTCACGATAAAATAATAATCGTCATAATAATATTATTATGAAATTGTTCCTTTTCCTGGTTTGTCATTATCTCCACCACAAATCTAGCCTGCAACAAGAACAGCCGCAGAGGCTATAGGAATACGAATAGTCAATGAGTTTTTATCTTTAATTTTGTTATTATTCTCAAACTATAAGGCGATGAGGGTAAAAATGCAGATATATTTTGTGAGCGTCTATTATTAACCGTCATCAGCATCGTCACAGTTGTAGTCAGTAAAGTATACTGTGCATAGCCCAGCCCAGAAAAACTTTTTAGTTTCCCATTTTTACTTCCCCTTCACTTTCCTTACTCTTAATTCAAGCTATGAGTTTTTGTGGGAACCAACACATACACATGATTTTAGTACACCATTACTATAACGATGAATTGTTTTTCGTCCTGAGACGCTGTGCAGTTCAAGTGGGTTATTGAAAGGAATATGGAAACATTATCCAAGTGATGAAGTAATGTCTTATTCATTGCAAATATTCTTTTTGTTTAGATTATAATGATGTATCATTATTACTACTATTACCTGCAATTGAATATAAAAAATCAAATCTACTTCGCTGTTTTATAATAATAGCGGCAATCATAACGAATAATTATATAGACATTAATGATATAAAATAAGAGAAATATGGACGCAGGAAAATGGAAATGTGTTTTGAAAGAAAGCAAAGATATTTACAAAAAGAAAAGAATTTGTTTTGTTTTTCACCTTTTTATGATTTTATATAAAAGGGAAATAAAGAAACACACATGATGACGGTAGGCGTTTTAGGCTGACAATAGTAATTTCATGGGTGATTTTCTCTTGCTGTTGTTTTCTTTCACTATTAGTGCTAAAATAATACAATGCAATAGGATTGCTTACGTTATGATCTTCAGGGAAATCCAAATAATGAGCGGGTAATTTGACACCAATTTATTTCCAAAAGAATGTCTTCCACTCGCCGTGTGCGTTTTTATTTCCTTTTTAAATATTTATATTAAAAAGAAGGGAAATGAATGGTAAAATATGCAATATGGGAGGTATGAATAATTCTGTAAATACGAATAAGAAAAAGCTGATGAAACGAACGCTTTTTCTGCCAAACAACTAATAAAATATTGTAGTTTGGGCGATGAAGGTATAAATAAGTTATAATTATAGAAATTCACAAGCTTGAGTGTTTTTTCGAGAAAATTGCTAGTTTCGTATAACACCGATATTACCATTCAAATTGTGGGATTATAAGTACCTTTAGCTGGCTTTCTAATGCAAAAATTAAACAAGCGAGCGGAGTTGTGTAAAGCTTTCATTCTAAATAAAAATAATTGTAAAAATAATGCGATGATTAGGGACTGCGTGGGTTTTTGTGTATGTACTGCTTTCATATAGTGGCGTTGAAACACATATTTTATGAATTTATGAATATTAAATTTTGTATTTCATTCTTAAGAAGAAGCACCGGCTGGCTGGTTGCTCATTTTCGTCAGTCAATAAGTAAACGTTTGCAATTATAATCAGTTATATACACCAAAGTCAATTAAATTCTTTATGAATTCCCAAAAATGGCAGCTCTTTGGTTAATTTTTGCATTAGAAAGCCAGCTAAAGGTACTT
>JAHZNK010000837.1:0-10482 GCA_027744615.1 Lepidocyrtus cf. nigrosetosus NNG-2020 | reverse complement strand
CTAGGATCAGGTCAACCTTATGCTTTCCTAGGGGATGTGAATATGAGCAATAAACTTGTTATAGTTGCTAGAGACAAATCTGAGAGATTGTACCAAATATCAATTTATACTCTATCTATATTACGCTGGTTTGGGTGATACTGTGATTCAATTTATATCATACGTACAAAAGCAAAACCTTGTTCAGAAGGATTTTGCTGAATTGACATGACTCATTTTTCAATATTGCATAGATAAGCAGCTGAGAGCTGAGTAAAAAGACAAACTTTTTAAATTTAATCATCAAGAAGGAAGTTAATTTTTCTAAAGTACATTAAATCAAATCGATAAGTTTGGGTTTGTCTATTTAGGCATAGGCAACTTTTATCATCAGGAATATTTTAAAGTTGAGAAGTGTCAAAGGATTTTCTAAACTCTTGATTTTATTTAAAACTCGGGATACAGTTAACTACAGAAGTCGTTTACTCCCCTTTTTATACAAGTTTGAGTTCATTCATGAAGTCAAAATGATGCAGTACAATCAGGAAGTGTCGGCGGATATCGATGAAGCAGTTAAGAATCTTCAGAACTTAACAGATGACCAACTCAAAAGATTGATTGATGATGACGCAGCCTTTGATGAATACTATAAAAATCTGTCACAAGTAATAAAGCTGTTTAAGATTTACTTGACGAATACGTACTTTTCACATAGGGTTTCCATTAAAAATAACCGATTGCTTAATTTTTATAGGTTAAGAAATGGGAAGCAGACAAGGACATGATGATGGCAAGTAATAAGTCATTGGCGGAGTTTAATTTAACTTTTGAACCTAAATTGCAAGCAGGGAAAGCAGCTCTCATGGAACTCTATGAACAGGCTCGTGGGGTCACGGACCAGTTGGAAACAAAGCGTGCTCAATTAGGTAATTTTAGGATTTAGACTCGATACCGTTTTAATATACTTAGAAATGAAATAACAAATAATGTTTTTATTTATCTACTTCTAGAATCATTGTACTCGAGAACATCATTAGATACAACTCATGCCCTGTTACAAACTGCGTCAATGGAAGCGGAAGAGGAAAGCGATAAGTTATCCGAACAGTTTTTGAATGGATCCTTAGAAGTAGATTCTTTTATTAGTCAATTTGAACCGCTACGCTGTAAAGCGCATTTGAGACGATTGAAAACTGAGAAAATGGCTGAGCTTGTAACTCAATCTCAAAGAGGACGAACTAGTTTCACATCCGCTGTACCGTATCCTACAAGTCCTCCACAAATGCCGATGCCTGGAATGCCTATGTCAATGTAAAATGTATTGTAATTTGGATTTAGAAAGAAAGATACGAAAGAAAAGCAATCAATCTGAGTCTTTGTAAATATTCCTTCAATAAGTGATATTTAAAAAGTTTGATAATATACAGCATGCTTTTCCATTTTATTTAGTGATTCGCAGGAACTTTCATTCGTTATCATTTCTTGTCTTGCATTTGAACTTGTTTCGTTTTTTGTGAAAGCTACCAACAATTATTTTATTATTGAACTCTTTTAGTCTAATCATTTGTATCATATTTATATTTACATGCATAAGCAATAAAATGTCAATAGGCTCGCATGAATGAGTAAATCTTCATAACGTATTCTCCCTGTTAATGGATAAATTATTGTAAATACTATTTTCGTTAATCACGATCGCATCACATGAGCTAGTATCATGCGTAATGTTCAAAGTGCAGGCCGAATAAAATGAAGCCATTCATTGTATTTATCCGAGACAAATTGTCATGTTTCTTATTTTTCTGTACCCTTTGTCCAATGAATGATTAATAAAGAATAATATACATAATATTCTTATTTATTAAAACATTGAATAAACCGACGCAGTTCTCTGAATCCCAACGGACATACAATGTTTATTGTTTCTCAGAAATTTTCTAAACTATTAATATTTTATTTATACTCCCCCGTCGCTCTTTATTCATTCCACTGGTGCAGTTTGTAGAGTTGATTAATCCATCATAGACACGAGTGTCACAGAAATTTGGTCAAGCTGATATTTTCATGACTAAATCATAATAAATTTTCACAGCAAGTAAGTTTGGAGCGCACAATATTATTACAAATGAGCCTATTAAAATCCCTGCTTTTAAATAAAAGCAAATGTAAAATTACTCTATTACCGAGTTACAAAAGTTATAAATTGATTAATTCACAACGTAGAGGGTATGCAATTCGAGCAACGTCATTGGATCGAAATAAGGAAATTGTGAAAGTAAATTTAAGTTTTATACTTTGAACTAAAATCCGATTTAATAATAAAATCACACCTAAAATCTTTAACCGTATACTCGCTTAAAATTAGGTTGACATTCATGACGGACACAGCTATGAATTTCCTTGGATTTTCTTGCAAGACAATTGCACTTGTTCATCATGTTTCCATCCGTCATCACAATCAAGACTTCGTAAAATAACAGACCTGGATTTAGATAATGCAATTTCATCAGTGGAAATTGTTTCAGATAAGTCAGCTATACGTTGCAATTGGAGTGACGGACATCAAGCAGAATTTTCAGAAAAATGGTTAGCAGCTCGGCGTTTTACAAAAGAGCAAACAAAGATTCGAAAAGAAGTTTTGAGGGATGAGCCAGAACTTGTGGATTCAAACTTGATTCTTCCAAGGGATTCGCTGAAAAATGTTCTCGGAGATAACAATCGCATGTTAAATATGCTTGAAAAAGTGTCAAAAATGGGTGTTTTCCTGCTGGACGGAGCGGAAAAGGAAGTGGGGCAACTTAAGAAATTAGCAAACCAGATTGGATTTATTCGGTTGACACATTACGGGTTTGTTCAAAATAAACTAGAGAAAATTATGATACAGTAGATTATTTAGCTTTAAATGCATAATAATTGAGGACTATTTTATATTTTACAAAGACATGAGTTTACAGTAAAGTCAGAACCCAACGCTGTCAACCTGGCATACACTTCAGCACATCTTGGAGTACACACTGATCTTCCGTATTACGTTTATCCCCCTGGGGTTCAATTTCTCCATTGTATAAAACAATATTCAGGGGATGATGGTGGTCAATCACATCTTGTTGATGGTTTTAACGTAGCCAAACAAATGAAACAAATGTGTCCAGATCAGTATGAGATTCTTTGTAACACTCAGGTCGAATTTAGCGATACAGGAACTGACTACATCCAATTTGACAAAGTTCATCATTCTCCTACCTTTGTGTAAGCCAAGTATACATATTTGCACATAATATTCAGGGGATGATGGTGGTCAATCGCATCTTGTTGATGGTTTTAACGTAGCCAAACAAATGAAGCAAATGTGCCCAGATCAGTATGAGATTCTTTGCAACACTCCGGTTGAATTTAGCGATACAGGAACTGACTACATCCAATTTGACAAAGTTCATCATTCTCCTACCTTTGTGTAAGCCAAGTATACATATTTACATTTTGACTAATTACGGCTGCGGATTCAAAGATTAACGTTGTTTCTATATTTAGGCTCCATCCACAGAAAAAGGTTTTAATAAGAATCGTGTACAGCAATCAACAATTGAGTTCCATTCAGCCTATGGAGGTACATGAAGTAAAACCATTTTACAGAGCTCTCAAGATGTTTAATAATTTCTGCTACAAACCGGAAAATCTCATTGAATTCAAACTAAAAGAAGGTAATTTTGAAATTTTAAATATTTTCATGATGGATCAATTCCAGATGAATGATTTTTGTACATAAGTGTTTATTATTACAGGAGAAATTCTGATATTCGATAATTGGAGAATGTTGCACGGTAGGCGTAGTTTTGATCCTTCCAAAGGATCACGTCATTTAGAAGGCTGTTACATAGACTGGGATGAAATATATTCGAGAATTAGAGTAATCAGAAATGCTTCGATGTAGAAAAACTTTAAAAGGAAGCAAAGCTAAAGCTATTTTAATCGCAACATTCCTCATATGCATAACAGTGGTATACATGTTCACACAAGTGTAGTTTTGCAATTCTAAATAAAAACGTATAAAATTTTCTAGAAAAACATTAGCCTGCTAACAGATTTATGGAAGCAGAACATATTTGTTATGGTAGATGTATAAAGTATAAGAATAAGATATCTACATCACATTATCTATTTTTCTTACGTAATATTTATTTATTTATTGTTGGCGAGTTTCTAATGTGCCAAATAAATAAAAACATGTCGAATGTATAGCTTCAAAATATTTAAGATATATAATGGTAGCATATTGTACAATTTAATCAAGAAAACTTTAATAAAAGAAAAGCCGAATAAATTTAAATAAAGTGGTACTTATCGTTAGTCTATTTATTACGAAGTCATTATGTCATTAAACGTGTCTACAAGGAAATGAAATTGGCTAATTATTGCAGAACAAGGATACCAACTAGGTGATGTTAAACAAATTTTCATACGTTCATTCACAATTTAAAATTTCATAGTGGATAATATTTTGAATGCAATTTGGAATGAATCGTGTAATCCAAACCATTAGGCTTAAATTCTTTTGATGGCAAACTTATTAGGTAATTAAATTAATTAAGATGATCAATTATAGAGCTAATCCTGATGTGAGTCCGAGTCATTTGTATTATGTTGCCAAATGTTGGTTCTTTAATGTGAAAACGGAGAATTCGCTTGTTCCAAGCAAGATTTTGATTACAATCAACTTCTAAAGTGTCCTTCTTCAAACGTCGACCTTTCAATACCTCAGGCAACTATTCTTTTTATTAAGCAATTTTCATGTTCTGTATCATAGGTATCCAAAATTGCATGTAACTAGTTTCATTATGCGCTGATTGAGTTCAGTTTTCTCTTTGTGTTTGTAAACATAATGCTAAACACATTGTACATATTTTATTACTTATGTACATCATTATATAACATTTGTCTTCATTTTTGAGCTTATCAAAATACCATACTTCTTGCTTTATACTATATTCATTTTTATAGCGTCAGAAGTATCTTAATTTTAAACAATAATTGGGAATTTATGCGATTGGTCAATGATAATTTCCATGCGGCTTTGTCTCACCGAGGACCATTCAAAAATGTTTGTAAAACTGAACATAAATAGTTCTCAGAGAATCTATTTCTACGAAGCGTCTTCACTTTTTCTTTGTCCTTCGTTCCATACTGTTCTTTCTAACATTTCACTGCCATTGTCTCCTTGTTTTTGTTTATTTTTTGTGTGAAAAATTATGCTAACTCACGTACTACGCAATATATCAGTACTACGTTTTGTAAAACCAAAACCAATCATACATGAAGTTTGGGTTTTTAAACAAAGCACTTTATTCAATCTAACTACAGCAAAGATGGTAAGCGTTTACTGAATAGCGTATTTGCCTGCTCTCTACTACTGGTATTCTTATAGGTACTTTCAATATACGTGTATATTTTAAAATGCCTGATTCATTCCTAACTAGTTAGTATTTTCATTTTTTTCTCTGTTATTCATGAACGAAGATGTAAAATGATCACTGTCTGTGATCACGAACATTGGCATTAAAATGTACGAGCATGTGATGTCAGAAATTTGACTACTATATATGCAGGGTCTGAGTAAGTAAAATCGTAATTAATGATCGCGTAGTTGCTCTTTATCTTTAGGAGAATACTGATAGAACTGCAGTGGATCTCGAATAAAATATTAACTTGGAAATTAATCCAACAACACCAGCACCAGCAAACTTTTATCATTACTTTATTTGCTTACGTAATATGATATCGAATCCTCATATCAAACATTTCCAAACGCTGTAAGGTTTTGCTTTACCGTTTAGTCAGCAAGTAGACAACGACAACAAGTATGATTGGTGATTTTATTAATAAAATCTATTTACGACATGTGATTCATAATTCATTAAGTTAGTAGTGCAAATGTTTGGAAAAGAATTACGTGAAGGTGATGCGCATGCATACAATACAAAACCTTTAATTGGGTTATTTAAACTTTGAAACTAAACGTGTTTCAAAGTTTGTTTGAAACTTATCAAGTCTACTGTTGTTAGTAAGTAAAAATTGTACTGTATCAGCAATCATAAATTGTGAAGAAATGGAAAGAAAACGCGTATATCATATTCGTAAAAATATGACAAAAATAATTTATGCGGTATTGAAAAAGGTGATGATGAGTGATAGTGCACAAGAGTTTTAAGTAATGAATCATGAACCAAGTGTTTTTCTTTCACAATGCAACATTTACAAGAAACGATTCCCTCAATTTGAATAAGTAGTGTGAAAGAGGTTTAAGTGGTTCTGTTATATTTTAAGCAAGCAAGAAACTCTACAAAGATTTTCCATCCATTATAACTGCACTTTGAGGAAGCTTGACAGTGGGTAAGAACACGCAAACATGTACAATGTTCAAGTAACAGGACGCTTTTCCTGTAGTAATTCCCTTAAATGCTGTCTTCGTCTTTATTCTCGCATTGACATTTGCTCTTAAAAGAAATGTTGAGCTCTGTATTTCATCAATAATCATCAAGTGCATGTTAAACTTACCAAGCTTAAATGTTAACTAATAAGTAAATTGTGGGTTATCAGGTAGTCATGTACCAGCAACAGCACCTAGCTTAAGCTTGACCTCATAGTCTTTGTTTTTCATGGAGTGTGTTATCCGGTGTTTACAAGGACCGACATTACTTGCTAATTCCGTTTCCAGTTACCTCTGCATAGTTCCAGATATACCATTTAATTCGTTAACAATTTTAGTTGGCCTTTAGCAAATAGCTAGTAATATGTATTTATATTCACTTTTTGACTACCCCAAACTAAGTTCTAATACGCTTGGCACAGTGTAGGCATCCAGAAAGACAAGCCATGGCTTTTAGTTTAGTTGAAATTACGATCTAGCCACCGCTGTACCAATTGTCAAAACGAACCAAAGTCTGCCCAATTTCTGTGCATAATATTCAATCGACAATTACTAATTGAATTATGGAAAATAGCCAACGTTCAGCGTATTTGTTGCAGTGTAAAAATTGGCTTGCTGTTTGTAGTGCGTTTTAAAACAAAAAGTAATGTGCTTAAGTTGATTATTAATTTTAATTTTGTATTGCTTAGTAGGCTTATTTAACACTGTAAGCAAGCAAGAATTTGATTAAGTAACAAGAAAGGAGTACGGAAATAGATCACGTTTAGTAATTTGAAATCATACCAACTTGTTTTGTTAACACAACAAAGCAGTAAGAAAACCAAGAATTCTATGTTGTCTCTATACAAAGTATGTATTCATACTCCATGCCTGCATGAGCAAGAAAAGAAATACAAAACATTTGACTTAACGCTAAAATTAGGGAACGAATAAAATTATTTAAACTTTGTATGCACGATTAAAGTTACTATCCCAGTTTAGTATAACTATTCTAATTTGTTTAATTGATGAAAAGTTATAAGCTAAGAATGGAAGCCAAAATTTTATGAAATGTATGGAAGCGTACACAGGATTGCACTTTCTTTATGAAAAATTGCGTTGTTGTGCGCTTGCAATGCTATAAGATTTACAGAAATCGCAATATAGTTAGTAAACATGAATTTCATTTAATATTTACTTACGAACATCTAGAGCAAGCGCTAATAAATTGCCTATGCTAATAATTATTATGTTGTGCTAAGATTTAATTGAATTCTCAATTAATTTCCTGCGAATCAGTGTGATATAGTGACTGAAATATGACTTGTTTCTATTAAAACCGGAAGTGTTACTTGAATGTGTCTTTGAACAAGTTATGTTTTGTTGTTACAGGTGCAGCTAAATAACATGATTTAAATAGGCCAGTCATGCGTTTGCAAGAAAGTTAACTGGAGACAAGGTTTAAATACAAATTTTCAAAAATGACCATGAAAGAAGAGTTTTTCTGCACTTTGTGCTTGGATGTAACTTCAGGTAAATATTTTTTTCTGACATTTTGGAGCAGTTTAATTGAAACATAATAACTTGGTTATATAATATAATTCATCCGCAGAAAATTCAGCAGACGACTATTTTGTCAGTACCGAATGTGGTCATCTTTTTCACTACGAATGTCTCGTGCCTGCATACAACAACGGATACACACAGTGAGTGGCATTATAACTATGTTTTATAATGTGTGCAATTTATCATTAGTTGTAGCTATGTAAAACTATTTTTTTTAATTTCTCCAATTATAGATGCCCAATCTGTAGGGAACAATTACGGATAGATAGACTCAGAAAAATATTCGGAATCCAAGTAAAACGAAATCCAAAAAAGTCGAAAACGCAATCCCCTTCGGGGACCATCTCAACGCTTTCATCCTCAACTCTTCAACCGGAACCAAAGGAATAGTAAGAACAATAAAAAATACTGTAGATTTAATTAAGCGGATCATGAGTAGATTTGATGTTTCTCCGACTCTCTCGTGTTTGTATCAACAGTGATCACAAGTTTAAAATAATCATTGTCGGGGATGCCGGCGTTGGCAAATCCTGTTTAATGCAAAGATATGCAGTAAGTTAGTTAAGTATTAGTAATTGTACAATCTCAAAAGCTAGACACTAATTTCTAATCTTTTAACTCAATGTTGCATAGGATGGTACATACACTTCCAAATTGTTTTCAACAGTGGGATGTGACTGGAGGTCTAAAACTGTAGTAATGGGAGACAAAGTGATCAGTTTAAGCATTGTGCGTAACTTCCACTAACATAATAACTAACCTACTTGCATAAATTAATTCAAAATCATAACTAGATATTGTTCTTTGATCTTCCAGTGGGATACAGTTGGACAGGAAAGGCATAGATCTTTAATAACCAATTACGTTAGAGATGCTCATGGTGCTTTGATCTGTTATGACATTACGAATCCATCATCCTTTGAAGATATTGAGTATTGGTATGACTTTGTACGGTTGCATTCCCTACATGATTGCGTAAAAATCCTTGTTGGAAACAAGAAGGACTTGGAAGATCAACGAGTGGTTACAAAACCAGAAGCAAAGGTATTTTTCTAAAATGTTAAGATTTCAGATTTGGAAACCGAAATGAAGAAAGTTCTTTAATAGAAAGTATGTCATATGAATACAGAAATTTGCACAACGCATTGGAATACCATATTTTGAAACTTCCGCAAAGGATTCATTCAACGTAGAAGTAACCTTTAGAACGCTTGCAGCTAGAATTCTAGAAAGTGACTCTCTTATACAAGAAATCGAATCGCGGAAACAAAATCCCCACATTAGACTTAGCAAGAATCAAGAGTCAACTTCCAATCCGTTAACCGCAGCTTGCTCAGTCGGATGGCACTGGACTAAATGTGGCGTGTCCGAAGCAGCTCGAGGAATACGTCACGGATGGACCAATCTCACTAACAACAGCGGTCGCCATTAAATTGCACTTTAAATTAAGTATATTTATTTCTTTCCTTAAGCAACTGAACAAACATTAAACGCTTCAATAGTTGAAGTTTAAAATAAGCCGAGTACAACAAGTTTATGTAAATACCATTTTAATTTCAATAATGTTTAAACCAAAGTTATGCAATTATTTGAAAGAAGAAAACTGTGATACGAACATTTCGTAGAATATGTGATTTTTTATAACTTTGGACTTTTTGTACTTAAGATGACAAGTAAAACAATAAAGATGCAACAATCATTAACTATTCATACTTTAATAATTATTTATCAATTTGTCAATTAGCATTCCAAATTCCAAAGATTTGAATACTAGGATTATGGAAGGATTTTGGAGGGAAGTGTCCCTATTCCTAACAAACTGTTTTCTTTAGATTTTTAGCCGTACAATAGATTTGCATGTTTCATTACAGCCGCAGCCTTGGATTCTGAATGTCTCTTTTGATATGATGATACTATTGAATATTATTGAAATGTGTCTCTTCTCTTCTTATCTAAAGTCATCAGACATTGACATTGATAAAACAGCAATGCAACGTGTTACACAAAAAAAATTATACAAAACCAAACATTTCTTTTGCATATTAAACAGAAGTAATGAGCTAATGATAATACAAGCAACAAAATATTTTATCAAGATGTATTGCCCCCAAAATATGTAAACTTTAAACCTGTCATTAATTTCGTGACATATTTTGTAAAAAGTCATAGCTAGAAGCCCGAAGCAAATCCTATAGTAATTCAATGATGCATCCATGGATATCATTTTTAACAAAAATGAACCACAGAACGAGTCTGAACGTGGAAAGTGGTTCTACGGTGCGGTGCAGTAGCAACTAGTCAAAAAGTCCTTATCAAACAGAACAGACCGGTGGTGGTTCCTGGGGTTCTATTATTTCGTCCGAATATCTTTTTGTTCCCTGCTCCAAGCCCAATTTTACTGGAGGAAATTCAGAGTTGATTATTTGGAGTTAAACAAACACTTGTGGAGGTGAAAGTGAGGTAATCTAACTGGCAGGTGGTATTTAAAGTGTGACTGGAAATCCTCAATTTCATTTACTCTTTTTTAAATTTTG
>JAHZNK010000836.1:0-12399 GCA_027744615.1 Lepidocyrtus cf. nigrosetosus NNG-2020 | reverse complement strand
TTCCAATTTTTGCAAAAGAACTGAAAATATACGGACCATTTCCTCACAAAATTCAGGTCTACTTGAATGTCTTCATTTTTGAAGTCTTGCCCAACTAATGGCCCTCCATTAAAGGATTGATCTGTTATTTGAAGATGGCGAAGAAGCTGTTGAATGGAAATAGATTGTAGTACTTGGTTGCCGTCCCGTTTTTCAGTTTGTTTTATATTTTCAGTTTTTAAACAAAGAAAACAACATTCTTTTGTGTTTAGTTTTCGCAACGACTCTGTTTTTCAAATAGTATCCATTTTATTTGTTTCCCAGATTTTAGTGTTAAATATTTCCAGAACAATAATTGTAAATGACAAGATTTAAAGAAAAAGTATCTGGAGCTAGGCCAAATTATAGCCAGAAAAGTTCTATTATTTTTTCCAATATTTTTTACAGGAATAGGATACGTAAGAAAGTGCTCGCCGCACAAGTGAGTCAGTTGTGACTTCAAATGCAAATTTAGTTCAGCTTTTGCCTTGCTTGCTGAATATGTCACTGCCAGAATAAAACTATTTTTGCGGAAATTCTTTTTAAAACTTTGTTCGTTGCAAATTTGAATAGTAATATTTTGAACTTTCAGTTACCCATCTCTTTGCAAAGTGTACATGCAAAAAAAATATAGCCCAGTTATTGAATGAAGCTTGTCTTCACGCTCGTGGTGAGGTTTTATAAAGAAATGATGAGAATGCTTTAATAAAAATGATTCTTCTACGATTAAATACGAAATTAAGTTGCAAAACGGTAATTTTTAATAACCCATTAGTATTCTATCAAAATGACATACAATAAATGCAGTAATAACTTTTTAAGCCAAAAATATCATTTTTATATTTTATCATGATTTTACACCTTTTCGAAGATCTTAATTATTGGTCAAACCATTTACTTACCAATTCTTTACTAAAGTGTTTCCTCCTTTAATGTCAATTTCCTTGCACATTTTCTTTCATGTATTCTTTTATCGCTTTTATAGGCAAAATGTTTACTGCAACATCCACAGTAGAATCTTTTCCCCAAATGAACCGCATCCCTGTGTTCATTCAATTTAGTAGACCTTTTAAACCTTTTATCGCAAAGGTCACACGGATAACGACCTATATTTTTGTGCACATACAAACGATGTACGCGAAGGTTGGTTTGCGTTTTAAATCTTTTCCCACACTTGTTGCAAATAAATTGAAACTTTTGCATTCCTTTTTCAATTGCAGCAGCTTTCTCAAGTCTTTCCCGACAAGTTTTTTTGTGTCTTTTGAAATTAGATAAGTCACTAAAGACGCTAATGTTGCAGATGTCGCATTTATACCTTATCTCTAAATGAACACTTTTATAATGGTCTGTAATTGTGTTTCCAGATTTTGATTTTTTGTCGCATTTTTTGCACTCGTACATTCCGGTGGAAAAGTCTTTTGTATAATATTTGCCCTTATTTGCATTAGCTGCCCGTTTACGAGCTGGAGAAATGTTTGCCTTTTCTGTTAAAGTTGAAGCAGAAAATTCGCTAAACTTTACGTCTTCATCGCAGTCTGCAGTTGCGTTCTGAGAGGATGGAGGGGTTTCGTTGGGGGAGTAGTATCCTGTAAAATCCCTTTCATTGTTTTCATATGTCGTGTCAAAGTTTTCCGTTTTAACTGGTTTAATTTTGGCCCTGGTCAAGATTAACTGGAGACGTGGAACATTCGACTTCTTGAAACCTTCAAAAATCACAAAATCCAATTACTCCAGACGTATGAGGAAATAAGAATTTGGTATTCTTTTAGCGATTTATTTGAGTAAAGCTTACTTTCTTTGGCAACTTGTTTCCTCAAATTGTCCACAAAAGCGAGTTGGGATAAAGCTTCAAGGTCACTTGTCATCCTCTTTGAATAATTCTGAACCAGTTCGGGTACTTTTGCTGATTGCGAAATGCACTTGTGAATCCTTTCCAAAAAGTAGTCCATTTCCATTTGAATTTTTTCCAATTTTTAATAAAGAACTGAAAATTTACTAACCATTTCCTCACAAAATTCACACAGGTCCACTTGAATGTCTTCTTTTTTTAAATCTTGCCCAACTACTGATCCTCCATTAAAGGATTGAGCTGTTATTTGAAGATGGCGAAGAAGCTGTTGAATGGAAATAGATTGTAGTACTTGGTTGCCGTCCAGTTTTTCAGTTTGTTTTATATTTTTAGTTTTTAAACAAAGAAAACAGCATCCTTTTGTGTTTAGTTTTCGCAACGGCTCTACGTTTCTAATAGTCTCCATTTTATGTTTTCCAGATTATAATAATTTGTTAAGTAAATATTTCTATAACAATTGGGGCAAGATTTAAATAAAAAATATCTGAATCTAGGCTATATCATTACCAGTAAAAATTTCCTCTTCATTTCTTCTAATATTTTTTACAGGAACAGGATACGTACAAAAACGAGCTCGCCACACAAGTGAGCAATACTATTACATAAAAGTACTAGGAAAGTCAGCTGCGAATTCTAAAGTGAACTTTGTTCACCTTTGTTTGTCCATTTGCCTTACCATTAAAAATTATTCTTCTACGATTAAATACGAAAATAGGTTACAAAAAAGTAATTTTTATTAACTCATCAGTGTATTCTATCAAAATGACATACAACTAATGCGGTAGCAACCTTTCAAAAACATTTTTTATAATTACTATTATTATATTTTTTATATATTAACATGGTTATACCTCTACAACTTTTTAAAGATTTTCTATCACTTTACTTCTTACTCAACAAGCAATGCCTTTAATAAATTAAAAATGTGTCAAATATTTCACCTACCAATTCACCTTATATTTACTAACGTTTCTCCTGTGGTTCCTCTTTTAATGACAATTTCTTTGCACATTTTCTTTCATGTGCTCGCAAATCGCTTTTATAGGAAAAGGTTTTACTGCAACATCCACAGTTCAATCTTTTCCCCAAATGAACCGCATCCCGGTGATCCCTCAATTGATCGGACCTTTTAAACTTTTTATCGCAAAGGTCACACGGAAAACGGCCAACATTTTTATGCACTCTCAATCGATGATTAGCAAGGTTATTGTTGTCTTTAAACCTTTTCCCACACTTGCTGCAAAAAAATTGAAACTTTTTCGTTTCATGTTCAATTGCAGCAGCGTTCTCAAGTTTTTCCCGACAAGTTTTCTTGTGGTTTGTTAACCAAGATGAATGGGTAAAAACGGAAACGTTGCAGATGTTGCATTTATGCCTAATTTTTAGATGAATGCTTCTATAGTGGTCTGTAATTGTGTTTCGAGATTTTGATTTTTTGTCGCATTTGTTGCACTCGTACATACCGGTGGAAGGGTTTCTTGTGTAATACTTGCCTGTGTTGGCTTTTGGATTTGTTGTGGAAAAAGGTTCCATTGTTGAACAAGGGTTAGCCGACGGAAAACGTTCCTTTTCTTGAGAAGTTGAAGCAGAAGAAGGCTCTTTGATAAGATTCAAGTCTTCCAGGTGGTTCGCAGTTGAGTTCGGTGACTGTGGTGGCGAGATATCTTCAGCAAGGTAGTTTCCCGGAATATCTTCTTCATTGATTTCACTTGTTTCTTCGTTGTATTCTGTTTTAACATGATTCATGTCTTTGCTGTCTCCATTTCCGGAAAAGTCGCAGTCATTGTCTTCCGTTTTGATCCGTTTGTTTGTCCTTGTCAGGATTACCTGAAGACGATGAGCATTCACTTCCTTAAAACCTTCAAAAATTAAAGAAGTGTAGCATTAAAAAAGGAATTTTACACCAAAAAGTAATTACTTCATATTTAAGAACAAAATTAGTGGAATTTTACATTTCTTTGAAACCTCTTTCCTCAAATTGTCCACAAAAGCGAGTTGGGATAAGGCCTCAAGGTCACTTGTCATCCTCTTTGAATAATTCTGTACCAGTTCAGGATCTATTGCAGATTGTGACACGCACTTGTGAATCCTTTCCAAAATGTAGTCCATTTCTAATCTAATCTTTTCCAATTTTTGAAATAGAACTGGAAATCTACTGATAATTTCTCCACAGTTTTCACACAGATTCACTTGAATGTCTTGTTTCAAGCAGTGCCCAAATATTGATTCTCCATTGAAGGAATGATCTGTTTGAATTTGCAGATAACGAAGAAGGCTTTGAATGGAAACACATTTTAATATTTGACCGGCATGGAGCTCTTCAGTTTGATTAATGTTTTTAGATTTCAAACAAAGAAAACAACATCCTTTTGTTTTTAGTTTTCTTAACAGTTCTCGATTTTCAACGAGGTCCATGTTTGAGTCTTTAAATTTTAAGTTCGAGCTTGAACTTTTGTTTTAAATATTTGCTTCAATTGCAGGTTTAACAAATACAAAATATTAGAATTTTTGTTTACTCTCTTCAGTAAGTAATTTGTTATCCTCTGTCATCTGTTCGACATGTCTAGTTAGATTCTCCTTGTGTTTTTCATTACAAGTATTTTTACATACAGGAAGGAGTTGGTCACACAAATGAGCAAACCTCGAGTATTTGAAGAATTATTTGTATAGGACAGAAGAAAGGGTTATAACTTAAGCAAAATAAGAGGATAACAAAAGTCAGCAAAATCATGATGAAGGAAATAGTCAACCTATTCTTTTAGGCAAAAATAACCGTCAGCAGGTGCAGCTTTTGAGTTAATACAAAGTGACATATTTTATTTTATTACACTAATCAAGACAAGCAATGGTAAAAAACGGAAAAATTCACAAAAGATTTGAACCGATTGCAATTTTTTTTAAATTATTAATTAGATCATCATTATGCCAGAATGAAAGTCATTGCTTTAATCAGACATCTCCACATTGTCATAGCAACCTCATCCAAAACTGCTTTTGCTTTACAAAACTTTATTCCTTCCCAAGTTAGTCTTCTCCTCGTCATCTCAAACTTTCCTTAGCTTACCCCACAGATTTACATTTTTATGCACCGTTTTTGCTTGAATAATTTGTTATTTTTCTACAAACTTTCTCCAACACAAATAAAAAGCATTTTCTTGTTTCACTTTTTATCTGCTCATAACATTCATTTCATATTTATTACCCGAAGGGTCTCCAGCGACTTCTCCTTTAATATCAATTTTTTGCACACAATTCTTTTTATGTTTTTGCAAATCGTCTTTATACGCAAAGCTTTTACTGCAAAATTCACATTGGTGTCTTTTCCCAAAATGAACTGCATTCTTGTGAGTCCTCAAATGAGTACTTTTTTTAAACTTTTTATCGCAAAGGTCACACGGATAACGATCAACGTTTTTATGCACAACCAAACGATGACCATCCAGTTTCGATTTTGTTTCAAACCTTTTCCAACACTCGGAACAAGCAAATTGATAGTTTTTCTTTGCTATTTTAATTGCAAGAACGTTCTCCAGTTTCTCCCGGCAAGTTTTTTTGTGATGAATTAAATAAGACACATTCGTGAAATCGGATATATTGCAAATGTCGCATTTATATCTCGTCTTTAAATGGATACTTTTATAATGATAGAGAATTGTACTTCCACATTTTGATTTTTTGTTGCATTTGTTGCACTCGTACATCCCGGTGGAAAGGTTTTTTGTAGAATATTTGCCCTTGTTGGCTTTTGGATTAATTCTCGGCTTGACCGAAGGAGAAAGATTTTTATTTTTTTGAGAAGTTGAAGCAGAAGTTATGCTAAACTTTACGTCTTCATCGCAGTCTTCAGTTGCGTTCGGAGAGGACGGAGGGGTTTCGTCAAGTGAGTAGTCTTCTGAAAAGTATCTTTCATTGTTTTCATATGTCCTGTCAAAATTTTCCGTCTTAATTAATTGAATGTTGGCCCTCGTCAAAATTAACTGGAGACGTGGCACACTCGACAGCTTTAAACCTTTAAAAATTACAAAAGATAATTAATCCCGACTAATAATAATACAAAGCGTAT
Source organism: Lepidocyrtus cf. nigrosetosus NNG-2020 (assembly GCA_027744615.1). NCBI lineage: Eukaryota > Metazoa > Arthropoda > Collembola > Entomobryomorpha > Entomobryidae > Lepidocyrtus > Lepidocyrtus cf. nigrosetosus NNG-2020. The sequence continues at coordinate 6,469 of JAHZNK010000836.1, read as the reverse complement.
CAAGAAATTATAAGTTGGTGTTCATTTAATAAGTTATTTGAGCAAAGCTTACTTTCTTTTGCAATTTGCTTCCTTAAATTATCCACAAAAGCGAGTTGGGACAAAGCCTCAAGGTCACTTGTCATTCTCTTTGAGTAGTTCTGCACCAGATCTGGGGTCTTTGAAGATTGTGAAATGCCCTTGTGGATCTTTTCTAAGAAGTAATTCATTTCCAACTGAATCATTTCCAATTTTTGAAAGAGAACTAAAAATCTACTGATCGCGTGCGCACAGTTTTCACAAAGGTCCACTTGGACGTCTTCGTTTTTGCTATCTTCTAGAAATGATGATCCTACATTTAAAGATTGAGCTGTTATTTGCAGATGACGGAGAAGTAATTGAATGGAAGTAGATTTTTTATTGTCTTCAAGATCATCAGTTTGATTAATCGTTGAAGTTTTAAGACACAGAAAACAGCATCCTTTTGTGTTTAGTTTTCGCCATGGTCTTGCGTTTTGAATGGACTCCATTTCGTTGTTTAGATTTAATCGTGTTTATAATAAATAAATTTGCGTATTAAATATTCAAAAGTTGTGTGAATTTATTAACTATATATTTCTCCGTGTTTTTCATTGCTACATATATCCGGTAATATTATTTTCATGTATAGGAATGGGCTAGTCGCACAAATGAGCAAGTCAATAGCCTGTTTGGCATGCAATTATATGAAAAATTTAAAGATTTCAAAGCAAGAATACAATTGGCCATCAGCTGTGAAATTAAAGGTTGCAAATTCTAAACAGATTTGTCAGTGGTGACAGATTTCGAACCTATTGACAATGAAACACGACGAAATTTGGTCTCATGACAATGTATGATGCATAAATTTATGTTATTTAAAGAACAACGTAATAAAATATTGTTTACATTTGATTTTATTTTCAAATTATAACATATTCACTCTGTATTTACTGCGTCTAATTCCTCTTCCGGTTCCTTTTTTAATGCCGCTTTCTTCGCACAATCTATTTCATGTATTTCCACCATTCGTTTACGCGTAAACGGTTTATTGCAAAATCCACAGTAAAACTTTATCCCTAAATGAATAGAATTCCTGTGGTTCCTCAAGTGTTTTGTTTGTTTAAATTTCTTATCGCAGAGGTCACAAGGATAACGGTCAATGTTTTTATGTACACCCAAAAGATGAGCGTCAAGGCTCACTTTCCCTTTAAACCTTTTCCCACACTCGTCGCAAATAAATTTAAACTCTGGATCTTTTTCCTCTTCCAATTTTTTCTCCAGTTTTTGTCGACAGATTTTCTTGTGCTTGAGTAAAGTACTTGGATAGCTAAAAAGGGCGTTGCAGATGTCACATTTAAACCTCTGCTGGAGATGAACACTTTTAAAATGCTGGATAAGTTTATACGGAGATTTTAATTTTCTATCGCATTTTTTACACTTGTACATTCCGGTGGAAAGTTGCCTTGTGAAATATTCTCCGTCTTTGGTGTTTTGTAGAGCTGGCGGTTTAGGTGGCTCCCCAAGTTTTTCCCGGCAGGTTTTCTTATGTAACGTTAACTTGCTCACTTGTCTGAAAACGGATTTGTTGCAGATATCGCATGGATGCCTTACTTTGAGATGAACACTTTTAAAATGCTGAATAATTGTGCTTGGATCTTTTGATTCTTTGTCACATTTGTTGCATTTGTACATTCTGGTGGAAGAACCTCTTGTATGATAAATGCTTGGTTTAGGTTTTTGTTTAACTGGAGGCTTAAGCGATGGAGAAAGTTTTTCATTTTCTGGCAAAGTCTCGTAGTCTACAGAAGAATTTGGAGACCGAGGCGGCGAGATTTCTTCAGCGAGGCAGCTTCCTGAAAAATCTCCGTCATCGGTTTCACTTGTTTCCTCACTGATCTCAGTTTTAATTTGTTTATCTGTCCTGGTCAACACTAACTGGAGACGGGGAACATTCAACTTCTTCAAACCTTTAAATATTACAAAAAATAATTAAATCCATGATTTCTGACAGATAATATAGTAAGAAATGGGAATAAAGAAGTACTATTTAGTCTTTATTTATATTTAAGTAGAACTTACTTTCTTTTGCAACTTGTTTCCTTAAATTATCCACAAAAGCGAGTTGGGACAAAGCCTCAAGGTCACTTGTCATCCTTTTTGAATAGTTTTGCACCAGTTCTGGAGCTTTTGCAGATTGCGAAACGCACTTGTGAATCTTCTCCAAAAAATAGTTCATCTCCAACTGAATCTTTTCAAACTTTTGAAATAGGACTGAAAAGCTATTAATCATTTTCCCACAATTCTCACACAGGTATACTTGAAGGTCTTCTTTTTTAAAATCTTTCCCAACTAATGGTTCTCCATTAACGAATTGAACTGTTATTTGAAGATGACGAAGAAGCAGTTGAATGGAAATAGATTTTATCACTTGAATCCCCTCAAGATCTTCTGTTTGTTTAATTGTTGCAGTTTTAAGACACAGAAAACAGCATCCTTTCGTGTTTAGTTTCCGCGATGGTTCAACTTTTCTACCGATCTCCATTTTTGCACTTTTATTTAAACCACGTGTTAATTATTACAAATAATAAATAAATTAAAAATTAATGGATTGAACTTTAATTTTCACGAAAATGAGGTATTATTTTTCTGTGGCCTAGTAATGTTAATGTTATACAGCATTTGTTCCGGTTTTTAGCAAACATTTTTATACATAAGAAGGAGTAGGTCACACAAATGAGCAAATCCTTTGTTGTTTGTATTGCATTGTACATTGTAAGTCGGGCGTTTAAATGCCAAACGCACACAGAATTGCAGAAGGACTACAAGAGCGCTTGGGCATGTTATGATCCACCCTCAACACACTCCAACTTAACTTTAACTATTCCAACACAACTTTTCTCGTGCAGTTTTAAATTCTGCATATACTTGTACATTTTATTGCATATTTTGCAGTTGAATTTTCTTGACTGGTGGATAGCCTCTTGATGGTTTTTCAACATGCTCATGGTCGTGTACTTTTTGTCACAAAGGTCACATTGAAATCGATTAGCATTTTTGTGCACAAACCTTGTATGATCTTTAAGTTTTTTATACGATTCAAACCTTTTCCCACAAATTTTACAAATAAATTTAAAATCTTTTTCCTTTCTCAACTTTTTCTCAAGTTTTTCCCGACAAGTTTTTTTGTGCGAGGTTACGCTTCAAACCTTTTCCCACAAATTTTACAAATAAATTTAAAATCTTTTTCCTTTCTCAACTTTTTCTCAAGTTTTTCCTGACAAGTTTTTTTGTGCAACTTTAGATGACATGATTTTTTAAAAACGGAAGTGTTGCAGATGTCGCATTTATGTCTCAGCTTCAGATGATCACGTTTATAATGGTATGCAATTGACTGTCGGGATTTGGATTTTTTCCGCATTTGTCGCACTCGTACATTGCGGTGGAAGGGTTTTTCGTAGAATATTTGTTTCTTTTCCTTTTTTCAGGCTTAAATAACAAATGTGATGGATAAATCTTTTCTTCAAAATTGGAAGCAGAAGCATTCTCAAGTTTTATGTCTTTCTCATAATCTACGGTTGAAGTTGGTGAAGGAGGTGGCAAGATTTCGTCATGAAACGAGTCTTCTGGAACATCCACACCATGGCGTTCACAAGTTCCAGCAGAAAGCAATGTGCTAATCGTAAGCTTATTAAAATCCTCCTCCCGATTTGGAGTTGAGTTCGGAGATGAAGCTGGTGAGATGTCGTTTGGAAAATAGTTTTCCTCAATATCTTCGCTGTTGCTTTCATATGTTTCTTCTTTGATTTCCGTTTTAATTAGTTTACTTTTTGCCCGGGTCAAGACTAACTGGAGACGCGGAACGTTTGACTTCCTTAAGCCTTCAGAAATTATGAAATGAATTAAACCTTCGAGTTTTAAAAACATAACGATATTCCCTTTTAAATTTTTTTAAAAACATTTAAGTAAGGCTTACTTTCTTTTGCAATTTTTTTCCTCAAATTGTCCACAAAGGCGAGTTGGGACAAAGCCTCAAAGTCACTCGTCATCCTCTTTGAATAATTCTGCACCAATTCGGGAACTTTTGCAGATTGCGCAATGCCCTTGTGAATCCTTTCCAGAAAGTAGTTCATCTCCAACTGAATCTTTTCCAATTTTTGAAATAAAACTGAAAATCTACTGATCATTTGCCCACAGCTTTCACAAAGGCCCACTTGAATGTCTTCGTTTTTTTCTTGCTCCAATAATAATCCACCATTTAAAGATTGAGTTGTTATTTGAAGATGGCGAAGAAGTTGCTGAATCGAAATAGATTTTTGAGTGTCTTCAAGATTATCTGCAGGATCTATTCTTGTACTTTTTAGACACAGAAAACAGCACCCTTTTGTGTTTTGTTTTCGCAACGGTTTAATTTCTCGTTTGGACTCCATTTTGTTGGGAAGATTTAACTGTTTGTATTTAAAAATTTTGTATTTAATATTTAATAAATCAAAAATCATGTGAGTTTATTAGTTCGCAATCTTCTTAAAATAAGTTTTTTAAATTCCTATTTCAGATCTACAAACTTCATGTGTTTCATATTATTTTCATGTATAGGAATGAATTGGGTACATAAATGAGCAAGTCTACAATCTGTTTGCAAATTGTATGAGGCAAAGATTTACAAGTAATGAACTAGGGGAGTCAGCTGTGAATTCTCAGGCTAAAGTCATGATGATTAAAAACATTGCCGTTATAAATAAAAAGTAATTTTAGGTTTAGGTCCAATGAATCAGCCTCCCTTTATGCCAATTAAACTTAAACTTTTGTATTTACACTTGATTTTTATTTTCCTTATAAATTATTGCTTCATTAAAACAAAATGCTGACGTTTCTTAAGCCATAACTTGTGTACTTGTTATCGCAAAGATCACATTCATATCCGATTTTTCCTTTCCCTGAATATTTTATTATAAATGATAGAAGGACTATGAGAGCACTTGCGCTTTTTCTATTTTTGCCTAGAAAATTCATTTTAGAAATCATGAGCTTTGTTTGTTAAAAAACTGATACATTTTATAAACAATTTCATCATTTACTTAACGCACTCTAGCTTAATTTTAACCTTATTAACACAACGTTTCTCGTGCATCCTTAAATTATGCATGTACTTGTACATTTTATTGCATATTTTGCAGTAGAACTTGCTTGACTGGTGGATAGCCGCTTGATGATTTTTCAACATGGTCGTGCTCGTGTACTTCTTGTCACAAAGGTCACATTGAAACCGGTTGGCATTTTTGTGCACGAACCTTGTATGATCACAAAGTTTTTTATACGCTTCAAACCTTTTCCCACAAATTTTACAAATAAATTTAAACTTTGGATCCGTTTCCTTTCTCAACTCTTTTTCAAGGTTTTCTTGGCAAGTCTTTTTGTGAAAATTAAGATAAGCTAAACTGGTAAACACGGAAACGTTGCAGATGTCGCATTTATACGTATTAGTAATTTTCATATGAACGCTTTTAAAATGATATTGAATAATATGTGAAAATTTTGATTTTTTGTCGCATTTTTTGCATTCGTACATTTCAGTGGAAGGGTTTTTCTTATAAAATTTGCTCTTGTTGGTTTTTCGTACTGACTTAAGCGATTGGGAACGTTTTTTGTTTTTAATGAAAGTTGAAGCAGAAGATTTGACTGGTTTCAGATCTTCGTCGGAGTTTACAGTTGAGCTCGGAGAGTGAGGTGGCGAGATTTCGTCAGGGAAGTAATTTCCTTGAATATCCCCACCGTTGCTTTCACTTGTTTCTTCAATATTTTCCGTTTTAATTGGTTTAATTTTTGACCGGGTTAAGATAAGCTGGAGACGGGGAATATTCGACTTCCTTAAACCTTCAGAAATTATAAAATGAATTAAAGTCTCGATTACGAATCGAAGATGATTTAAAAATATTTGTTTAATATTTTTAAAATGTTTGAGTAAAGCTTACTTAATTCTGCAAGTTGTTTTCTTAAATTGTCCACAAAAGCGAGTTGGGATAGCGCCTCAAGGTCACTTGTCATTCTCTTTGAATAATTCTGCACCAGTTCAGGAGCCTTTGCAGATTGCGAAATGCATTTGTGAAGTTTTTCCAAGAAGTAGTTCATTTCCAACTGAATCTTTTCCAATTGTTGAAATAGAATTGAAAATCTATTAATAATATGCCCACAATTTTTGCACAGGTCAACTTTAATGTCTTGTTTAAGGCAGTTCCCAAAAATTGTTTTTTCAACAAAGGATTGCGCTACTGGAATGTGAAGATGACAAAGAAGGGCTCGAATTGAAGTAGATTTTATCAATTGATTGTTTTTGAGACCTTCAGTTTTAATTTCAGATTGCAAACAAAGAAAACAACTTGCAGAATTAAGTAAGCTTTACTCAAACATTTTAAAAATATTAAACAAATATTTTTAAATCATCTTCGATTCGTAATCGAGACTTTAATTCATT
>JAHZNK010000835.1:0-18747 GCA_027744615.1 Lepidocyrtus cf. nigrosetosus NNG-2020 | reverse complement strand
ATAAATGAAATTAACCTTGTCAAAATTATATGGTTTGGTTTGTTCCTTATTCAAATCAAGCGTAGGTACCCCTCTCTACCTCCCCTTCGTCGTCTCTGCTCTGATTTCTCATTTGACGATTATCATGAAGTTGATCTTGATACTTTTTTCCTTACGAGAATGAATGAAAATAACTTTCTATTGTATTACAGATGTCCAGCCGGCCTTGCGTTTGACATTGAAAAGCAGACTTGTGACTGGAAGGATCAAGTGAAGAGCTGTAATAAGAAAACTAAGGAAAAGAAGGTAAAGAGCAATTGAATGAGAATGAGCATACGATGCAGTAACGCACAAGTCCTTCAAAACTTCCTTCGTTTTCACTTTCTTTTGAGATGAGAGGGAAAAGGAATTTCTATTTTTAGAATGGGCTTGTAAAAGATGCATTGACAATGGTAGCAAAAAGAGTACCTGTTTAATACCTTGTGTTTATATATAGGTCAAGCCATTGTTGTATACTGACGAGCCACTCTGTTCTGATGGGCAACTCGCTTGCGGAGATGGAATCTGTATGGAAAGAACGCTTTTCTGTAACGGAGAGAGAGATTGTGCTGTAAGTCAAGTTGAAAAATATTAACGAACTTGTTTTAAGAAAGAGGATGTCTGAAAATTAAACCTTATAATTACTGATTAATTTGCATGATATAGGGTAGACGCTTTGATGCAAAGAAATCATATTCGTTGGAGCTTTATGCATCAAATAAAGACTGAAAAATGTATTTTGTTTTTTCTTATAGGCATTATCAGCAAAACAGAGCTCCACTTGGACTCTATTTCCACGCCGCTTGGTTGAAAAACAATCCAGAATTCTTGGAAGCTTTCTTGTATTGGATTGATGAGGTTTTGGAGAAACACGAGGACGCCTATTTCGTTACAATGACTCAAGTTATTCAATGGATGCAGAATCCAAGGACTAAGGGTGAGGTTAAGAGCTTCGAGCCATGGAAGGACAAGTGTGACGTTTCTGAAGGAAGAAGTTGCAATGTAGGTGTAAGACTTGAGTCGTTTTATGGAAAAACCCCCTGTGACAATTTTAGTATATTCTATTGTATACAGTATATAGATTGTTTACTAATTTTATTTTGTTGTCAATTTTTTTGCAGAATCCCAACAGTTGCAGTCTCACATCCAAGGAGCTCCAAGGGGAAACCATTCGTCTCCACACATGTATGAGATGTCCCAATAACTATCCATGGCTAAATGATCCAACTGGAGACGGATTCTTTTAATACGATGACCACTCTTTTATATAATCCTCCATTTAACTTCATTTTTATATTTCTACGAGATGAAAAACTGTAAAAGACTCCCAAACAATAATTTTTATATGAAAAACAACTTTAATTTTTACAATTTTTTATATGTAATGATAACTACGTGCGTGTTTTTATATACTTGATGTAATTGTGCAATTTCAACTATATAATTATGTTTTTGGTGCGTTTTATTAGCACGTGCGTATTATATAATATTAAAATAGTTTTGTAGCACCACAAAAAAAAGTGATATATGATTTTTATATTGAAACAAGTGCTATGAATGGTAAATTTTTTGTGACAAATTATTTTCTAGTTTTAAATAGGGTAAAAATTAGTATATAAGAGAAGATGAAGAAGCGTTTTAATATTGATGAAGATCGAGAAAGGACTTTTTTGTACACTTTTTTAAATGAAGATAAATTAAGTGTTTTTTGAGGACGTTTTTATGATAATATCGTACGAAGAAGAAAAATAAAAAGGAGAAGTTTATAAAGAAACTTTGTTTGTTCTGCTTATTTGTTTTTCTACCGCTTCTAATTAACCAATTTTATAATCATTATGATACAAGTCATTAAAGATCTCTTCAAAAAAAGCCTTCTCTCATTATGATAATGCTCTATTTCATTTCTCTCTGGTATTCAAGGGCATTGCAAATGACAAAAATGGATACGCAAAACCTTTCTCTTTTCACATTTCATAATTTTATGGAAAGTTTAAGATCATTATCAATTTAATTTCTTTAAAATTAATCTAATTATTTATTTAAATTTCTTATAAACGAGTTCAAATTTCCGTTTACATGATTTTTGAATTATGTTTATCATAAATTAGGGGCTTTGACATCCTCTCGTGATTTTGTGTTTTCTGCTTTTAAATTGAGTATACCTCCTTTTCTATTTAATTGCAATTATCATAACATTATGTGCAAATATTGCGTAATGAACAATAGCATGACTAGACAGCTTACACGATTGAATCAAATTCATTTTGTGTTGTCTGATTTTTGATATTTTTGCATAATAGTAATAATATATGACTGACTGATACGATGATGTTTGGTGGTGATGATTATGACACTGATCATGATTGCATTGCATTCTTCTCTACATACATTGTTTAAAAACTAGAGATGAGCGGAATGAAACTCGATATTCATCTTCAATAGTAATTCCTGAATTTAACATGTCGACGAGACTAAATTTATTTGCAGTTATCCTCGTTTTATTGTTTAGAAATAAAATCTAGTCATATTTAGGTCAGTAAATTTATATGATTGTGTATGAATTAAAGTAGTACAGACAGCAGGTAGAAAAGGTATGCAATTCTATTAAAGTAAAAGCACTTCCCGGTAGAATAACAGCCAGAGATTAATTTTTGACTCAATTCATACTCATCCAGTTAAATTTATGGCTAATAAGAAGTGATTTTTTATAATGAGGATATAACGCTGATGGTTGAATAATTTTTAATGCATGAGCATGATTTATATTTTATATTCTAGAACTTTTACTTTTTTCTTTTCATTGTCAGGAAATAATCCTTCAATCAAAGTCTTTCTTGACTTATCAAAATCGTCGTTTTAATGGAAAACTATGTGATTATTATGATTATGACGCACATGAATTTAAAAAGTGAAGCTAATCTTGAACTAGACACAAACTTTTAAAATCCATATATATTGATCGTATTTGTCCTTCTTTATTCTCAGAAATCATTAACAACATCTACTATTAATTTTTTTACGCTTTTCCTATATTTTCAAGCTAACTCGCTCGTTAAAGATAATCTGTCTTGTTAGTGATTTTTCTTTCATAAAAACGTAATTTTGGTTTATTTTTCATTTTTAACACTTTCCATAGAAAAACTCAAGCAAGCGCATCAACAACTTTTTAACAGCGTAATAAAAGCAATGGAATTAAAAGAATAACAACACTTTAACGTGTTACAAACGACTAAAAATACCATATTTCATACCAATTCACAACCATATAATCATGTCATGATATCATCATCATTAGTTATCCTTAATGCTATTCCTATTCAATAAACTCGGTATCTACCAGAAAATCGTTCTTTATTATAGCATGTTTAAAAGAAACAAAGAGAGGAAGGAGAAAATCCAAATTTCACTTCTTAATACAGTCATAGATTTCGAATCTGTCTGTAATGAAAAAAAACTGAATTCGTCAACCTTTAAAAAATGTTAAGCTTGAACAAGAGTTTGTATACAGGAGAAGAGCTTTTTATGTGTATCGTGCACATATTCAAAGTTTATGTCAAAACCTGAGGATTACAATAAAAGGCAGCAAGCCTGCCAAGGCACTAGCTTGAAATAGTATTTTTGAAGATTTTATAATTAGGTAGATAACTTCAAATACAGTGGCAAAGTTTCCTGCATTGTATGTATCTCTATTGACATACATTTTTTAAGTAATAATGGTCTTTTCAAATGTTTGCTATATTGTCTGGTAATTAGTGCATTACGTTGTATACAAGCTTGTATACTGAAAAATATACATTACATTTTAAATCTTGTAACGGTCACTTCTAACGGTGATACCGTTAATCCAATATCGCTGAAATACTATACAGCTCATCTTTAGGCAGGTGTCTTTTAACTTGTCTAATTTCATTGCAATATGTTAAGCCGTTTCTCGGGACTTCTCGTGGGAGCAGACAAACAGACAATCATATTAAAATCATGATTAGCTCTTCGAGCTAGTAACAATATTTTTTCTTGAACCAGAATTTGTTAGTTGAAACGAGAGGTGTGTAAAGCTATGTAGCATACATGCACCGAAATAATATTGAAAAGAATAGCAAAAAGTTTTTCATTTTGTCAAGATTCCTCTCTCTCGTAATAAATGAAAGCATTGAACAAGCCATACTTTGGTGGTAAAGAAGAGAACCTCTCCATACATCACTTTTTTTGAAGATCAGTATCAGCAGGTATTTGTGAAAATTGAAAACATTTGTAGTTTATTTTTTTAAAACAGTTAAATTTGGAAAATTATAGTCGCTAATTGACCAATTATAATTTGGGTTTGTAATTAATTGAGCCAAATTTATTAAAGGTAAGTTTTTAAAATTCAAAATGCGTATAAAAATTAAGGGGTGGTGCTGCTAGTGTAATTAACTTTTAATTTAATGGAAAAGCTAGTTAGGGATAAGGAAGTTTTGCGTTGATTAGTTTGTAGTTTTTAACAAGGGCATTTTGTTGATTGTTGTTTGGAGGGACGACGGTGTGGGGACGATTTTTTAGAAATAACTTTCTCTTTTTTAAATAGGTAACTTTGAAATCATTTTCTAATTTTTTGTTGTTTTATTTTTCAGGGTGTGAAAACTTTGTTGTGAAGATGGCACGAGGACAGCAAAAATTACAGAGTCAGGCTAAAAATCAGGAGAAGCAGGTGAGTTTCTTAAGTACATGTTTTAGTAATAATTAATGAATTGAATAACTTGAATAATTAACTTAAATGTGTTATGTAATCAGGCCAAGATGAAGAAGCAGCAAGGGCACAGTTTGCAAGATCAAAAGGCAGCCGCAGCTAAGGCTCTTGCTATTAGCTGCTCAGTTTGCAAGGTAAGATACGCTCGAGTTTAATCAATGATGCTAAAAAATTGTAAGGTGATTAAATCTGTTACATGTGCTTAAAGCTTTGTTGAAACAATTAACTTTATTTTTTAAATTTTAGGCCCAAATGCCTGATCCGAAAACGTACAAACAACACTTTGAGAACAAACATTCAAAACTACCTCTTCCAGACGACTTGAAAGATGTATAATCTCTCCTCTACAACTACTAAAATGTAACTCAAGAGAACGTTCCCGTTTTTACTAAACAATAATTAATACTTTTTTAAAAGTCCATTTAAAAAAATTGTATTGCTAACATTTCATTGTTTGTTCTACAAAAAAAGTACACACACACATTACCAAAAAGAATAACATCGTTTTCAACAATTGTTAATCATCATCAACTTTATAAAACTTTTAAAATTGTCTACATTTTTTGCAAGTATACAAAAGAAGAGAGACGAACTATTATATATACTGAATGAGAAAAAACCTGATGATATTTGTGTTACTCTCCAGTTTCGTTTATTTAAGGATTTAATTATCACATCAGCATTTTTTCTGTTTTTCTTTATACTTCATCATAAGAAGAAATCCTACGTAATGTTATAAGATATGTTTGATTGATATCTTGAATTGTATTAATTATAGCAATAATAATTTGTGTAAGGTTATTAGTTTTTGAATTCTATAATTGAATGCAAAAGAATTTGTATTTTTCAACAATAGGAATTACTTTGATACTATTTTTCACATGAATTAATAAGTTAAATGTATGGCAGGCTTGTTTTTTTGGGCCAGAATTGATTTGAATTTGATTATTCTGATTCGTTTTCAGTAATTAAATACAAATAACTTTACGCTACATAAATATTATACAAACAATGAATAAAGACGTGTCTTAATATAAGTAAGGATAATATGGCGGAGACATTAAAGCATTATATTTAAAAGAATTTAACTAGTTTGGTGGAAGAAACATGAATTATTTATCCGGTGTCACTGGACAATATTTAGCTTTATTTTCGAGACATTTTAGAGAAAACACGTTTTGTGCGCTGCTGTTAGAAATGTCGAAATGTGGTTGCTCCTTTCAAATCGTTCGAATTGGAAAGCACGTGAGACACACTGTAAAAACGCAGAGTGGTGGTGGATACCTCCATGGGTTCAAAAACACTGTACATGTTGGTAGTTATAAGACGCATCCACTTCACAGTATCGTTCCAAATGCTCCTCCAAATTTCTAAAAATAAACTGACTTTCTGCGTGATGCTCTTGATCATTTTCTTTCTGATATCTTCTCAATAGAAGGTTAGTTATGTTATATAGCACGCAGCAGTTTTAAAAGCAAATTGCACATGATCGTTATCTGATGACAAAATATATATAAAATATCATCAGTATCATCATAAGATTCGGTCTTTTTTTTGTGGTGACGACGGAGGCAGTTGATATTTTATTTCGCAATAGATTTTATAGGTAAAAACTCGGTTTCTTTTGAGTGTTCAAAATTTACCAAAGAATAGGCTTCATCCATTTTGAAAAAGACACACACACACTGCAATAGCAAAATAATAGAGCCAGTGATTGTGCGAAATATTTATTTATCTCGTTTTGTTGTTGTGAGTAAATTTCTGTAAAAATTTCGCTAGCCAAGGAATTCCGTAGTTTACTATTCCGGGACTATCACTGGAAACGGAATTTTATTGTAAAGGAAGAGGAGCGGTATAATCGTTTACTACAGGAAGGGCAAGCTAATACCAGGGACAACTCTTCTTCAAACATGTCGGGAGAGATTAGGAGTAGGAAAAATAAAGGTGGGAAGAAAAATAAAGGTAAAATTAATTAAGGTTTGGAGGAGTAGTTTTAGACTTGTTATAATGCGTATATTTTTCTGAACGTAGTAATGACTTTTTTTGCAGGAAACAAACGAAAGCAATCCCAAACACTGCAAGACTATGAGGATGAGCTCTTGTCCCAGTCCCAACAATCAAGTAATGTTGAAGCCGAGGATGAAGAGGATCTCTCCCGTTTCTACAGTGCCCAACACAGGGACTCTGAGGCTTCGGATATGGGTGAGGAGGAGGATGCAGAATACTACGATGATTCGTCTTCAGTCTCCTGCTTATACAAATCAATATTTCTCATCTTGCTCGTGATACTTGGAGGGATTGCGACCATTGTTTTAATTGATGAAAATAACGCTGGATTACTTGTTAAAGACGATTTTGGAAATGATGGTGAGCATCAGAGTGAAGGGATTATCTTGGATGTGAATAATAATAACCAGCATGAGGGGGAAGGTGAGCACGATGAGCATGGTCATGATGAAGAAGAGCCTGCCGGTGGGCCCGTTGACATTGGGGAATTTGTTGAAAGGGTTGTGAATAGTTTTCGGTTTAGTGAATTATTTAGCGAGCGTAAGTCAAAACACTTGTTTTGTTATTTATTCGTCATTAAAATTATTTAAATATGGAATATAATGACTTGTGCTTTTTGTAGAACCTGAAGAGCACCACGATGATGATCATGGGCATGACGAAGGAGATCATGAAGACCACGAACACGACGAGGGGCAAAGTGAGATGGATCAAGAGCAGTATTCTGAGCCTGAAGAGCAAATTCAACAAAATGAACCTGAAGAACCTGCAGCTCAAGAAGATGAACAGCAATTTAACGATGCCCCTGTACCAGCAACACAAGTGGAGTCTCCTGAAGAAATTGAAGTAGATGAGCCTCTGATAACGCCCACAGATCAACAAGTTTTACAGGAAGAGGCTCCTCCACCTGAACAAGATAGTTTTAATCATGAAGATTTGCTCAGCACTCCACAGGTTGTGGAAGAAGAAGTGGCTCAAGCACCACCACCACAACAACAACAGTACCAATATCAGTACCCACCACCACCAGTTCAACAACAAGAAGATGGCTTAATTAACGAGTCCCCAGAGGAAGCAGATAGTGGCTTGTTAGATGATGGCAACAACAATAACATTAATAACGGTTTAGTAGATGAAGAAGATGAATTTTTAGATTCGCAAGAGAATGACAATTTGTATTTTACGCCAGTGTTTGAAAACCAAGAACGCTTACACCGGGATCAAGATAATTACTGGGCTAATGACGCTGCTGCTGGGGATGAATTTGATGCGAGGAATTTTTAACCATTTTATTTTAAATGTATATCTTTAACGGATAATTTTTGTGTCTTGTTTTGAAAAAGATGTTTAGATTTTGAAACTGGCTTTAAAAAATTGGAAGCTGCATATTTAATGTTTTTTCTTAATAAAAATAAATAAAACGGGGAGGAACAATGAGAGAATTTGTTGGTGCTTTTTCCGGTTACATAAAAAAAGCAACGAAACAAAGATATTTTTTGAGGCATATGCATGAAAAGGAATAAATATGTACAGGTTTGTTGATGTTTTCACCTTCACACCGACTGCATCCGACTTTCTCCCAACTATATCATTTACTTCCCTATCCAAAAAAAGGAGAAAGTAAATTTGTTGGGAAATAGGATAAGTTGTTGGAACGCATGCGCATATTTATTATTAGGAACATATTTCTCATACACACAGAAAGAGAGAAATCCAAACATACACACACCTGTTTTTTTCTTCTAAATTTTTATTACTAACGTTTAAAATTATATATAATTTTACAATTCTTTCGTATTTCTTTTGGTCATATAATTTAGTTTTTTATTAACCTTTCTGTCTCTCATTACCGTATCATACTCAAAATTCTGAAAACGCTATAACAAATGAAACGGAAAAGGAAAGGACTTGTTGTCTGATGATTATAAAATGACCGAGCTCCACCGTCACAATAATCAATCAGTGACCCCGCTACACGTTGTAAGCAGTAGCAGTGGTGGTAACCCTCACCATCATAACAATAGCATTATTAGTACTTCACCTGCCAACGCCAGTTCCCATCATCAGGCTCAACCTGGAAGGGAAATTGGTCAGCAGCAGCAGTCTTCACATCATAATGTGCATCATCATAGTAGACATGGGAGCAATGGAGGGGGCCCTGGACTGAAGCCACAACCTCAAAGGCAGCAACAGCAACAACAACCAGGGGTTGGTGGTGGTGGTGTTATCAATAATAACAATAATTTTGTTGTTGTTGAGTTAGTCAGGGATGATCTTACTTGTCCTGGGTTCGGTTTTAATATCAAAGGAGGGACAGAGCATCGTAATTTACACATTTGAAAAAATAAATTGTGTAGGTTCTTAAGGTGTTCAAGTAAATTATTAATGTTTAAAATTGCTGTTTCAGGATGCCCCGTCTATATTTGGCGTGTTGAGCCAGGCTCATTAGCTGACCAAAGTGGGTTAAAGTGTGGAGATGAAATTATCCAAGCAAATGGAATTAGTTTTAATGGAATTAGTCATGCAGAAGCTTTAAAGGTTCGTTTCTGACTTACATCAAATTACAATAATCAGAGTATTTTTTAGTAAATCTCGATTCCTTTGAAATTATTACGCAGGTGTTAAAAGGACAAACAACCCTTACGTTATATATCAAAACTCAACCTGGAGCACAATCACAGCCACAACAACAATCTCAGGGTCCCTTACAGCCCCCACCTTTACATAGACCACCTTCATCCCAGCAACAGCAACCAATCATTCCATTACCACCGCCACTCCCACCCCCTCCTCCCACTTCCCTCCATCAACAGGGTCCACATGCACAGCAATCACCTCATTCTTTGCATCATCGGGTAGAGTACTACACGTGGGTTGACAGACATGGGAATCCAGTACCTCCGCCAGTAATTCAAGATCCTTTTCCTTCGTCGAGGCTAATTAACCTTGAAATATGTCCTGGGCAAAATTTAGGTGAATTTATTGGGACTGTTACTAAAATGTCACGTAAATGACAAAAGATTGGATTTGAAGAACAATTTTATAATTTCCATGTATTGTAGGTCTGATGATTCGAGGCGGTTCAGAGTACGGCCTAGGTATTTACGTAACAGGAGTAGATCCAGGATCAGTTGCAGAGCGCGTAGGTCTCCAAAGAGGAGACGAAATCCTCTCTGTAAACTCCATAGACTTCACACGGATCACACATGACAAAGCAGTACAAATCCTGAAATCGTGCAAGCACATGCAAGTGATTGCGACCCACATAGGAAAAATACCTGCAGATCTGAATGACGGGGAGGATTTACTGAAACTGGAGTCTGGGAATTTACTAGATGAAGATATTTGTGATGTTGTTGAGGAGGTGGAAGAGATTGTGGTAGACCCTAGTGACCATCATCATCATCACCATCATCATCATCATCGCCATAATATGGGGGTTGAAGATAGTAACGAGATTTTGGATGATGTGGATGATGAGATAGTTGATAGTTTAATGAGCTCTGCGAATGATCATCGCAACACGGGTAGGGTTAATAAAGACAAATTTAATTTGGATTCTTTGGATCTGGATTTTGTAAGGGGATCAAGTGGGTTAGGAGGGGATAGGAGTGGGAGTGGAGGGAAACGGTGTACTACTAGTATTCTACAAATGATTGAAGAGAAAGCTAGGACGGTTCTTAATAAAAGTGAGCATTCTAGGTTTACTTTTTATCGGATTGAGTATATGCAAGGGTTTCTTCCAGTTGTGGCGTTTGTTAGGATATTGCTTGAGTTGCTGAATACTAGTGAGAAGGTAACAAAGCCTTTATTTTTGGGCTTTTATAAAAATTGCGTTGCAACAAATACTAAATATTCTTTACATCTTTTGTACAGTATACTTTACTAACCGAAGTTCGAGAACTCATCAGACCTACCGACCTCACTCAATTTGATGAATTAATTTACTCAAAATCAACCTCATTCAGGGTTTCAGCTCCTAATCCTCCTGTACCTCCTCCTAATATCATTAATTCTGCTGTGACATCCGTCGGGGCAAACATGCAAATGAATCCTCCACAGCAACAACAAAACCCGTTTGTTGTGGATGGTCAAGGGATGGTGTCAAATCAACAGCAGCCTGTTCCAGGTGTGGTTGGGCCTTCTCAGATTCCGCTACCTCCACCTTTACCTCCACCTCCTTCTCAGATGCCGCCACTTCATCACCCTCCGCAAGCTTTTCTACCTCAACAACAACAACTACAGCCTGGGCCTGAGCAGCCTATGGGGGATGAAGTGATGGATGACTTTATTGAGGAGCATGGTGTCGTTTTGGATCCTAGTGGTGGGTTTGGTAGTTGGAGGAGTGGTGGGAATTTGCAGCAGCAGCAGCAACAACAACAGCAAATTAATGCTGGTGTTGTTCAGCCAGGTTTTGGTGGGGCAGGGACTGATAGGTAACGAGACGAAGATTTTTGATACACACACTCAATTGTTTAAACACTCTTTCATTGTAAGTTTTGTTTTTTTACAGACAACTTCTCATAACGCATGACCCAGCAGCTTTGACAATGTCCCATCCACAAATCCTAAACGTGATGAACCAATCGATAACAACTTCCCCACAAACGACAACGGTCACGTCGTCAGCAATGGTGAATAGGTCTCCAAATAACAATTTACTTGGAGGAACACTCCATCCGCAAGGAATCGCGACATCTCCAAATAAACTAATTTCTACTTCAGGGGTAACTGGAACTGTGAATTCAAACACTGGACAACTCATTCCAGCAAATGTTAATAATCAACCTGGTAGTCCTGCTATTATTGGGAATGCTGGGGGATCGTCTGTTCCTGCGGTTCGGTTTAAAGTTAGAATTACAAAAGTGAAACCTATTCTTGGGATTGCTATTGAGGGTGGTAGTAATACTCCGCATAGGCTGCCTAGGATTATTGACGTTAATGTAAGGGGACTCAATCATTTCTTATTCTTTTTAAAGCGGCTCGTCGTAGTACTAATTTCCATATTTTTTGTTTATTTTTAGCCGGATGGATCCGCATTCCATTCGAATCTCAGGGCAGGTCAAGTACTCCTAACAGTAGATGGTAAGAAACTGGACGGGTTGACGCATGAAGAGATCGCAAGACTCATTTTGGATTGCTACGTGGACATGACTAAAAGTCAGATTGAGTTTCTTGTTGTTGAGGCCAAACAGAACTATTACTATTTTAATAGTCAGCAAAGTATGGAAGGGATTTAATTTGTTTTTCTCTCGTTACAAGTGTTTATATAATTCACTAATTTGTCAAAAGTGGAAGGATTTTGTGAGAAATTACGAGTAGGATATAGTTATATAATTTCACTTTTTTAACGGAGAGACTTTCACATGACAAATCCTTCTCGTACGTGTGTGTTCTTTATATATATAGCAAGAAAATGATCTATCTAATATGTTTAGCAAATTTATACAGTGAATATAAAAAACAACAGTTTTTAAGAGTTTATCTCTCTCTGGGGTATATATTCGAGTGGTGCTATCTAAGAAAGTATTAAAAAATAATACAAAATATATAAACATGTATCAAGTTTACGCTTTCTCCAACCTAATTTTTGCTCTAAATTAATGATGATTGTGAAATTGTGAACGGACACTTCAAGAAAAAGTACTATTTTTAAACAAAAATTGTTACAAATTCGGAAAAAAACATTAGACACTAGCGAATTAATGTAATTAAAAAACCGTTACTATTTAGAACAACTTTGCTTTTCTCTGCAACATTTTAAGGAGAAAGTTATTGGTAAAGAAAATACTTTCATATGGAATCAATCAATACGCTAAAAAATCAGTTTTTAAACATTTTCTTTTTAACGACAATTTTTCCACAAAAAAGTAATTAATACATTCGGCAACGCAAAAATTATATCTTACAAGTTTATGCAAGTCGCATTAGAACATTTAGAAAGAAGCAGAAACAGCAAAAATATTAATAAAAATTTGATAAAATACATACCACCCTTGCGTATTCAAAAATATATTAAAAATGTGTGATTTTTTCTTAATAAGCATACAAAAAACAAGGCAAAATATTAATAATAAAACTGTTACAAAAAATTGATTGTATTTTGGATAAACAAGTAAAAAAAGAATTTTTCGTTTCATCATCATCATCATCATCATCACATTTTCTGTCTCTTTTTGTCTCTCAAAATTATACTAAAATTTAATTATATATTGTGCAACGAGGTTACTTAAAAACACTAATTACTGAATAAAATGAAAAAAAGTCGAAGAGAAATGATCTGTGTAAAACGTGGACAATCGTAACGTAAAAATAGAGCGTTTTAATAGAGTTAGTAAAACAAAATATTTGATGAAGGATATAATTCTTTTTTGGAGGAAAAAGCTTGTAAAAAACAAAAACGTGTAAACTATTCCTGTATATAAAGTTAAAAACGTAGCAAAAAAAGCGAAAGTTATATTGTTAATCACAAATATAGACTGTGTTTATAGCAGCGTTAGTAGTTTATTCAAAAACTTACTCTTATTTGTAGAAGTTTTAATTGTTACGAACTTGTTAGAAATTATGTAAGCAGTTTAAAGTTTTTCTCTTAGCGTAATAATAGTTGCATAGTTTATTGGAATGCTTACTCATTAATTTATTACATAATCTATAACATATATTCTGTGGACAAACAACTTGTTTTACCAAAGTAGAAATTAAAGAAGAAGAAAAATTAACGCATGATGCTTATATCAAGCTTTCTTTAAGCTCATCCTTATGATTTTTTTACTGCAGTGAATTTCTTTTGTTTGCATATTCTTCAAAGCTCAATACAATCTTAAAACTCGCAGTATGAGACTTTATTATTATTGACTATCTAAACCGACCCAGGTGCAATCTTCTTCATTGAGCTCACATTGTAAAACATGCAGTACTTGTCTACCTGCTTGTCTCCATCACTTTGGAAAGAATATGACTTGGCGTGGCTGGCATCCAAAAGCTTACGGAACTTTAATGGAAACACGCTGCAAAGTACAAATAGGTTAAGAACAGAGATACCAACAACGGCTTAAATTAAAAAAGTTTTGGAACTATTTCAACTTACTATTCAGAAAATGGAACGAGAAGGAGCAGCGCTGAAGGACAATAAACGTATTCATATTCACGCCTCATCCCATCCACAGTCTTCATTGCGACATGTTCTGGCTTCAAAAACTTTTGAAAAAACCCAAGAAACGGGATACTTGATTTTTCATCAATGTCAAACGTGTTAACCAAAGGGGTCTTCACGTAATGAGGGTAAACTGTTGTCACATGAATCCCATCGTATTTAAGGAAAGCTAGTTCCATTTTCAAAGCCTCGGTGTACCCATTCACTGCAAATTTCGAGGAAAAGTAAGGAAACGAGAATAAAGATGATTTTAGTCCACCCATTGAGCAAATGTTTACAATGCGTCCGTGATTTTTAGCGGCCATGTCTGGTAGGAATTGACGGATTATCCAAATTTGGCTCATTAAATTAATTTGGAATACTTGGTCAATCGTGTTATTTTGCATTTGGAGGAAATTAGCTGTAGGGAGGATCCCTGCGTTGTTGAAAATTACAGAAACTGGTCCAACTACTCGTTTTACCTATCCATGTAAATTACTTAATAGTTAGGTTTATATATTTTACATAATTTATCATAATGGATAAGTACACGCATACCTCCTCAGCATTCACATCAATATTCTCCCTAGTAGAAATGTCAACAGCCATAGCGTAAACTTGTATTGGACTATGACCACCAAGCTCCCTCAACTCTTCAGCAAACTTGTCAAGCTCAGTTTGATTCAAATCCCACAGAATCAACTTTAAATTCGTACCACTACGAACAAGATGCATGCAAATCTCTTTTCCAATCCCACCCACAGCACCTGTCACTAGAATCGTTTCTCCATCGATGCATTTCATGTCGGGTGGGACGAATTGTCTGAATAAGGCTTCTACGTACCAATAGGCTAATTTAATTAAAAGTGTGAACACTTTAACTGTCTTTTTAAAGAAATCTTGAATATCCATTGAGATTTATTTTAAATCAGTTTATTTCTGAAAACTTAAAAATGTCTGAACCTACCCTGTCAGGCTTTCTTTTTAAAATGAACTAATTTTGCTACCGTGATGATTTCCCATTACTTTTGCCTATTGCTCCCATATTTCAATTTGGATAAAAATCTTACAATAATTAAAGCAATTTAGTAGGTACAGCTTCAATTCACGTCATTTTAAAAAAACTAGAACTTATAATTTTAAACGATCATTCCGGCTAAAAGAACTGGTCCGGGACGAATATATGTCCATGTTACGGCAAAGTAATAACACTACGGGTTCACAACACGAGAGATTTCCATTAATAATGATCCAATTAAGTATAATAGCATGATAGAGCAAATAAAAACTAAACCTGTACCTGATACTTTTTTAGAATGCCCGAATTGAAAACAAAAAGGGGTAGCAATAAAAACTAGTTTTGTGTGTGGCATGTAAGGAAGAAGGTAAAAATTAATTATTGTTGCGTCCAGTAAAGAAAATTCAGTATTTTAGTAAATTTTTATGGTAAAAATTTATTTTAGAAACAGTAAATATATAGGCTTTTGAGATGCAATATCAAATTAAAGTATCCTTATTTCAAATTTAAAAGGAAAAAATGTGTGAAAGTATAATCCAACAGTGATATCATGTCGTAGCAAAAATATATATTGCAATATGTATCAAAACATTACTATTTACTCCAGACATAACTATCTATATACCTTATGATTTTGCAATCATAAATGCCAAAACACAAAGTGCAAGCCCAAATCGTGAGAAATTGCTCCGATTAAATCGCATACATGCAGTAGTCAGGAAAGTTGTTCTAAAACTTTTTTTTGCTACTGTTTTAATCAAAATATGAGTTTCATATACCTATAAATGCATGATAAAAAATCAAACTTCAGTCTTATTGTGATTTTATGCTTGCAAAACGGCTTTCTGTTTTTAAATCGATTGTTTTTTATTATCAAATCTTTATGCAGATGCAACAGATCAACAAATATCATTCAATCCAATATTTTGCTTGCACTCATGAGCAACAACAAAATCATCCAACACAACACGGCCAGTCTCAGATTCAACCTCTGACTCTTCTGACTCGTCAGACTCTACATCACGTTTCCTTCTCCTCCTACGTAAATATAACATAAAATTTAAATAGCCAGTAAATAGAAATCATATAAAAAGCTCATAACATGACAACTCATACCATTCATTAGATTTATCCATCAAAGGTCTCGACATGAACCACGGGTAAGGACTGACTTCTCGGCTAGCTCCAACACATTTATCAATGTCCGACATTATTTTCTATATATAACAAACCATTTCAGTTTTAAAAAGAAGCAAAATATAATCTAACTATTCAAACGTATGATAAATACCTTAATATCCCCAAGAAGCCCACCATAAAGTTTATTCCCTTCACTAAGATCATATCCCTTCCCCAGCCTTCAACCAAATATGCTGAATCCCATTAGTAAAAAACGGAAGTAGAGCTACAGTGTAGGTGTGATGGTCATTGAAGTAGTCACTGAAGAACATGTAGCAATACGAATGTGCGGAAATCAACATTTTCCAAACAGTTTCGATTAGAGGCTCTGCAACTTTGTTTTCTGCGAGCATAGAACTGGCGTATTCTGGGATAGTAATGTTACGAATCTCTTCGTCTGGCGTTCCTGCGTATAGCACCGTTTGGTCTCCAGTTTTAGTTGGCTGAGAGTATTATAAAATTGTAATTAAAATCTCAGTAAATCCAGAAGTATTATTCAACTTTAACTTTAAAACTTACCAATTTATTCTCACACATTTCCCCACCATTCAACTTGGTATCGGTGACATTTGCAACGAACAGGTGGGGTTTGGCTCTAGTCAAGCATCTTGTCATAGCCAGCTCAATTCTTTTGAATGCAGAGTAGCCAATGTAGGGTTCCTTCAAGTGGAACATTTCCAGTTGAATGTTAACGAATGAATTTAATGCCAGGTCGAAGAAATCCACGTTCACGACTGAACAAGTTTTCTGAAATTATATGCAAATTATAATTATATATGTAATCAATCAGGAGGAGAATAAAATAATATATATATCGCCAATTACACACCTGCATGATTTGTTTAGTATACTCCAGTAACCGAAGAGCCGGGTACTTCTTCCCATGAGACTTATCAGAATCAGTGCCACCATCACCTTGAAGCCTCAGTAAGTCTAGAAATCACGCTCTCAATGTACAAATTCATTTGACTCCGCATGAGCTCATGTCCAACCTCAGTCCCAACATTCAAAAAGTCTTCATCCGTCTCATCACCCAATTTAGTTGTAACGGGGGCAGTGGGAGCACCAATGCCAGCGTCAGCAACTGGCGCTGCTGGTGAACCTCCTCCTTCTGCTGGGGGCGATGGAGCGGGTTCTGCGGCAGGTTCCGCTGGAGGATCTGCTGGTGGGTCTGCTGGGGGAGGATCTTCACCTTCTCTTTTCCTTCTGCTAAGCACCTTCTCGTTGTTACACGGGAGGAAGTGGACATTGAATGGAAGGGTTTTAGTTTCCTCCATAGAATTCACATCTGTCTCGAGATTTATAATTTCGTCTGATATTTTCTTAAATGTTCGAGACTGGACGGGAACTTGTATGCAAAGTTGGTCTTGCTCAACTTGATACCGTTGAGGTGGTGGCAACTCTGGAGGATTCAGTTCGTTTTTATAAATGCATTCTTTTGGGCCTTCACGGTGGTGCTCATATCTGTTAAAAATAACTTTTCATTTAAATCAATCCACAAAACTAACGATAGTATTCAATTTTCCCTTACATTCCCTTCCCAAAGCAGATGCAAGGACCATCCCTATTCACATCGTACTCCCCATCAGCCCCCAATTCACTTCTCAAAACTACAGAAACGGGTCCTTTCTCTCCACTGGATCCTCCACCCCGTGTGCACAGATCGTCGTAATGAATTGAATTGAATCCATTAGGTGGCTTCAAATTCGTAGCATGCCTTCCAAAAACCGTTCCAATTACTATTTTTAACAATACGATGCGTGATAAGAGGTTCATTGTATAGTTCGCTCTATACCTAGTTGCTAATTTTATATGCTGAATTATGTTTCTGAACCAAAACTACAAGTATAAAAATGACAAGGCTGCTGCTACATAAAATGAAATTCTACGAAAAAAGCTTTGTATATTACACAAGGTAAGAGATTGATATGCAAGGACAATGCATTGTTTTTAGAATTATTTTTATTAGTTTTGTTAATATGTATTTAAACAAAGTTGTGTAATTTATTGTGAAATTCTCAGTCTGAAAAGTATGTGCCTGACCTTTACGTGAAGTTTATGACGTAATTTTAAAAAAGAATGTTTAAAACTCGACTAAAATGAAAAAAAATGAATTATTTTTTAAAACTTATTATGACATCTTCTTGGCTCCACCGTAACCATTATAGGTTATGTAGTCATTGTATTCGTCCTTGTCCTCGGCGCTTTCAAAAGCGTATGACCTGCAGTGAGCGGTTTCTAAAAGTTTTCGGAACTTTAATGGGAATATGCTGGGGAAAATTAGAACATATTTTTTTAGGTTTTCATACAAAAATGACTAACAAATCAGAAGATTATATAAATGAATTGTCTTACAAATCAATAATTTGAAGAATCCTAACAGAATCAGGACAGTAAATGTACTCATACTCCCTTCGCATCCCATCCACAATCTGTTTCCCAACATCCTCAGGACTCATGAATTGTTGAAGGGAAACAGGGAACGGGACTTCTGAGGACTCTTCAATTTTTAATGAGCGAACTAGCGGGGTTCTGGTGTAGTACGGGTAGACTGTAGACACGTGGATTCCGTCGTATTCGTACATTGCTAATTCTAACTTTAAACTTTCTGTGTAGCCGTTAACTGCGTATTTTGATGAGAAGTAAGGGAATGAGAATATGGATGGT
>JAHZNK010000834.1:0-12512 GCA_027744615.1 Lepidocyrtus cf. nigrosetosus NNG-2020 | reverse complement strand
GTTTGAAATTTATTTCAATTGGCTTCCTTTTCCTGAAATTGTTGTTTCTTATTTTTCTCATTCTAATTTTATGCATTCCCTTAAGAAATAGTTTGGTGGTGGTTGACCGAAGGGACATGAAATAAGTGACAAAATGGGGATGAGTTTTCTCATTTTTTGCAACCTTTGTGTCATATACTTTTCCTCCTTTCACTTATACTCAGGAAGTTTTCCATGAATATTTTAAAATATGTCATGAAATGTTTCCTCAGAGGGGTTTTCCATGATGATATTCCTTCAACAAACATCTCCATTGGAATTTGAAATACTCTATATGAAGTATCCTTAAGAATGAAGTGCACTGCTGGTTTTGACTAAGACTTTCAGCGTATCAAAAGATGTTTCATTTTGAGAATTTTTCCTCCAAGGGAAAGAAATGGAATCGAAACTTTTCCATCTGCATAGGAAAATTGCTTAAGTTACACTTAACGTGATGATTGCCAATAAGATAAGATTATCCAAATTAGTTTTTTTCATCATGTCATTCTGAGAATCTCAATTAGTAAGCTGGATAACTTAATCGAATATGGAATTTGAGAAATTGTTTGTGCAAGTTTAGATTGAGGATTTAAATAAAGTAATTAAAAAACTAGGCAATCGCCTTTATTATTGCCAGGATTTGTACTACTTCAATTAAAGTCTAGTTCTTGTAAAGATTTACGTAATTTTGTCATAGTTGTAAACCTCTTTAATTAATTAGCTGTTAATATCAACTCATCTGTACTTTTGATGGTTTTGAATTACCCCTGGAAGCTCGCAACACTAATTAAGTATTTCTCTAGCATTTTTAAAACTCAACAAGCCTAACCAAAACTTAAAAATAATCATACATGACTATATATTCGAGCATTTTTGGGAGATTTCCATCTCCGTCCTGTCTCCACACAAACGTCTTCAAGCATGAAATTAAAATAATTTTTATCAGGTTACAAGAATAAACCACGGACGAACTTCAGGTTACAATTTTTAAAATTATGGTACGGTTGGGTTGCTTGTACTTCAGACTTCAACTTAAGTAGAATATTATAGCCAGTCTCGTCATCATCGTCATATCCCATCACATGAATAAACGCTTTAGGGAAAGCAGACCGTTATTTTTACTACTTCTTTATCTATGACATAAAAGCATTAAAACAATAAATAGGGAATTTGAGAGTGAGCCCATCAGCATCTACTCATTCTCTATATATGATCAGCATGATCAGGTTTTTTTAACTCAGGAGGGAAACAGCATGGAGTTTTTATATTCATCCTCATCCTGATTACATATGATCCAGCTTGTCGAGCTTGTTTCCTGCAACATCCACTTCCTCTTTTCAATCCTTTCTTCCTTACTCACAGTCACCAGAAAAAAAACCACCATCTAATTTACAATTACGACCAACACCGTGATAAAAATACACATGACTTTTAATATTCTTAGCCTAAGTACCCGTTATAGTTTCTGTTTTTCGATTTTTCGCATTCCTTCCTTGTCTACCCTTTCAGACACTTTTTGCTGGAGGAGTGGAACATAAACTTTATTTACGGAAAAGGAGGATGTTTCTAAAAAAGCAGAAGAATGGAAGGCGTATATGAAGTGGCACATAATCATTATTGGCCTAAAAAATAGTATAGTTAAAACTGTTCAGCTTATAGAAAGGCCGTTTTATTTTCGACTTTGTTGCTGTCTCTTTCTTTTTTTTTTTGCTGATTATAAAAATACATAATACTCGCTCCCTTTTCAATGTTTCCCATAAAAACAAACTTTCTGGGGGAATTGTATCTATCTTCTAATGAGATTTCTTCATTCTTTCCCGGTCCCAGTGGAGCACACTGGAGCAGCAATAGACTGACAAAGAAACATTGACTAGGCCGTACACAGTTCAAAAACTAGTTGCAAGAACAAATCTTTAAAATAGAATAAGTAAACTTTTAAATGTAAAATTGGGTAACTGTCTCCATTTCCCAACCCTTTTGAGTCCTCCTACACCAAAAATTGTTAAAAGTTTGAGAAAATAAATAGGAAGATAGTACAGTTAAGTAATTAATAAGTCATTATGAGAAAATGAATTTTGCACTAGTCTAGTCTGCAACTTTACTTTTATTATTTTGCTTGTGACTCACTTTCTTATTTTTGCATGTACATGGATATATGTGTACAGACTTTCACTCCATGAAACTATTAACAAGGTAAGTATATAAAAAATAAAAGATGAGGAGGGAGGAGAGGAAAAGCTCTTGTGCACAATTGCAATTCATTCAACGATCCTTTTCCTAATTTCTGATAAATCTGCTGAGAGAAAACATTAGAAAAAAATCCCACACATGCAACTCGTCGTTGTCGTATCGCTACCATTATGAAGACATTTAAGTTAAAGGGTGGGTGAAATTGAGTGGAAATGATATGGAGAAAATAAAATAGGAAAAGTTTGTTGCTATTGCGAAAATTCTTGCTTTTCACAAGTGTTACGTTCCCTTCCTATGATATTTATCTTCTATGCTTCTCATGCACTCTCTGCTTGCCCGTTTCTATATAAAACTACTTAAAGAAAAAAAGATACCTGTACTCTGTGGTCATATTTTCCGGAAGTCTTAATCTATGGTCCTTCCATTTTTGAGCAAAGAAAATATCCGCTGCGTAAGTCTTCTCCAAAGAAACAGGAAATAATTAAAAAACAGAAGTTTTGCTTGAAAGATGAAAGTTTTTCGGTTTTACTCACATCAGCAACCATGTTTTATTTACTGAATTAAATACTTTCTTAACCAATCTCCTCTATTTTTTGATAAAACAAGTGTCTTGCTTCCCTCCGGTATGATGTCCTGGAAAGTTAAGGGCTTTGCTTCAGACGACTCTGTAATCTCCAACTCTTCCAAAAGCTTTGGACCAGGAGTTGTTGTCGGGAGGAGTGTGCAAAGCCTATTATTACGAAACAAGATATAAAGAAAAAAGCAATTAACACTAAATGAGTTCATCGTGTCAGATGCCACTTTTTTCTTGTATTTCATTTAGCGCCAAATGAGAATCAGTTGTAGAATACTATAGTAGATGATGCCAAGCTTGAACAAGTTGTATTTAGAATTGGAAAACTTGCTAAAAGTAATAAATTATAATTGAAAACGAAAGAAATAAAAGACTTTGAAGAAAAATTAATCAGAATTTGTGATAAAAAAGGTTTTATACTCAGATAACATGCAACAAAATGAATTATTTATTGTTTAGACGTTAGAAAGAAAATATAATAATGACGACCTTCCAGTAGTAGAAGGAAAACGTGCTTGCTAAAGGGAAGAGCTTGAATAACATCTCCATTCATTTAAAAAAAACTATTGCGTAACGTTTCCATTGTAAAAGTATAAAATATTTCTGACGTACTTTCTTTACAGCTTTGTTTATTATAAGAAAATGAGTCGTGCTGTTCTCCTTTCAGACGTAGAAGGCATTTGGGTTGGTTCTTTGAACAGGTCAAAGTCATACTACTTTTACATCCAAACTATTTTCCCTTGCATTTGCTTTAGTGGCCCAGACTGGAGCAAAAGGAGTAACAAAAGCTGTATGTAAACTAGTATGAATATGAATGTGTGTCGCAGAACTATTTATCATTTATCATTTACCCACAAAATATGTGTAATTCATTTCACTCACTATTCTCCTCTCTGAAATTTGTGAGCAACCAAGGTCTATCTATTTCAATAGAAAAGGGAGTGTAAGGGAAAGTGGGTACGTTGGGAAACGGTTCTACCTAGAGTAAATATTATTTAAAATAAAGTTCTTCAATATTTCATCCACACCTTCTTTGTCTGATGTAATAAGCATTTCGCTATTGAAGGTGTACATTTTAATGTAAACATTGAATTTTTTATGTAGCTTTCATTTTTCAGACACGCTTCGCAGAATCCAGTAAAAGAGGGAACAAAGTTGTTTACTGTAAAACTCCCGTTTCTTCTTAACAGAGACTAGAAATTGAATTAGAAGTCAACTGTAAAGGAAAACATTTACAAAGTAACTAATGCATAACATTTAAAAGGGTAACATCTTACTTTGATTAATTTAGTGTGCTTACTAATAATTTTACAACTTCCTTTCCCCTCCTCACATCCCACTAACTTAACAAAAGGAGTAAGCAAACAAATTTCTCCAATTTCTTTAACTTTTGCCAATTTTTGGAATGTCTATCTCAACAGGAGCGGAACAAACTATTTCAGAAAATTAATTGAGTGACTCGCATCAGGAGCACGAAGCAAACAAACATAAATTGGGATACACGTATGTATGAGGTTTGCAAAATCTCAAAAAACTATACAAAGGGAGTAGGTAGTAGACATAACATAAATGTTTATATGTAAGTCATGCACGCTAAACTGTAAACGTGAACACAATGATATGATCATCCATCAAGCCCAAAAAAGAATAACTTGCCATATTTCTAATGATAAAATATAATTTTCAAATTGATGAAACGTTTCAAGTGGCTGTGTATATCATTATCATCGCAACACTCATCATCCTCATCAGCTTACTCATTTTTTCTTTCAGCATCATCACAACTTTCTTCCCAACCTGCTTTACTTTTTTACTTTATCAAAAAGACAAAAAGTACTTCAATTCACGATCTTCATTTTTCTTTTCCTCTCCATAAACTTTCATCTTGCATTTTTGTTAGATATCTTCTCCATTTCACCAAAAGAATTTTTGCAAAAGAACTGACATCTTCATGCTTACTGATTTCATTCATTTCTTCAGCTATCATCTTAACAAGCATTTTACTGATTTGAACTAATGCTTATAATGCGTGCTTTATCATCTGCTTAACTACTGTTGCCGCCGCTTAAAAAAATCCCAGTAAAAATGTTACAGTTTCCTATTCATTGATGCAAAAAGATCTTCATTTGAGTTGAATGGATCATAGGGTTTAATGTTTAATAAGTATAAAAAAGTGTTGCAGCATTGTATCGAGAAAGATGCTTATTATTATGACAGCAGCAGGGCGGAGTAGAAGAAACAATAAATGGAAATTGAGAAAGATTTTTCTTTTGGAGTATGAAAGGAAAAAGAAAGAAAGGGATATAGGTACTCTAAAGACAAAAATTCATGAAACAGAATAAGATGGTTTTCTTTTAAACATTCCATAACATGAAACATGAAAGAAACAATAAAGTAAAAAATCTTTTTCATATTTTTTTAAAACTTCTTTCAACTTACTGAGCGGCGGATATGAGAAGAGACGGGTTGCAGGATATGAGAATGACAATCATGGCACGGAGAATGGGTGAAAGGTGGGTAAAAGCTGAATGGAGTCGAAATCGGTTGTGCTGCTGAGGAGGAGCAGAAATATTTCGACGAGACTCAAGAAACTTGGGCTGAAGGTGGTGATGCTGATTGTGATGATGGTGATGAAGATGTAGATTACTATCTGGAAAACCATCTCTATTCCCATGTCCCTCTTCTTCTTTTCCTTCTCCTTCTATTCCCATTTTGTAGGAATGAAGTGAAAAGCGGATGTCTTGCTGTGTCATCTTCCTTTTTTCTCTAGTTGGTTTTTTTCACTTTGTCTTCTTTAAACGTTCTATACTATTACCGTTTTTCTACCTCCTACTCACTCCATTGTTTTTTTTCAAGCTTTTGTGTTTACATAAGATTGTCGTCATAATCTTCAAGAGCATCATTTTTCCCTATGACATTTGTAGGTTAGATGTAGCTTTTAGTTTAATAAAATAGTCAAAAAGTTTTAAAAAATGAGAAACTGTTCACCTACAATCTCAGTAAAAACTTTTTCTACTGATTGCTATGATTAGCTAAATATTTATGGTTTTTTTTCAAACTGCCTTATCTTAACAGACTTCCTTTCAATCTATGCTTTTACTTCCAAATGCTAGAATATTATGAAAGCAAAGCTATAGTTTCAAGGAAATTGGTATTACTCACTCAAACTATGCGACAGATGCACAAGGGACGCTTTTGTTCTAATAATTAAGGATACAAATCGGACAAGGAAATGGGTTCATTTTCATACAAGGAATAGTTTAATGTGCCCTTGATGTCTGCTCCTTTTCCTCCTTGACTATTTTAATGTTACACCGTCAGCATTAACAAAAGGAGAGTCCGCAGGTAAGCAACTCAGGTTTTGGGCTTGCTCAACGACTCAAGGGAACAATATGTAATGCTACAGTCCAAAAAAACCTTTCTCTGAGAAAATATAGTAGTTACATGATAGGAGACACATGGCCCCATTACCTGATCTAATCTAACCAATCTTTCAACTGAAAACCCTTGAAGTGGAGTGAGGTCTCTGGAAATAATGGTGCACAACTGGTTCGATTTGCGTAATAAATTTAGAATCACTTTTTAACCTATTTATTACATTAATGTTTGGAAATCAACCAAAAAGTCAAAAGACAATAGTTTCAATCCGTAGACGTAAATATTTTACTAATGGGCACAACCGGAGATTCTCTCAAAATGCCCCATAAAGACCCCATACATCTATCTACCTCCTACTCATTCCTTCCATATAATTTGGCACAGTGTATTTGTTGTCAATAAAGCTTTACAACAATGATAATGTTAACTCGGGGTAATAGCCTGCAAGA
This sequence comes from Lepidocyrtus cf. nigrosetosus NNG-2020, assembly GCA_027744615.1. Taxonomy (NCBI): domain Eukaryota; kingdom Metazoa; phylum Arthropoda; class Collembola; order Entomobryomorpha; family Entomobryidae; genus Lepidocyrtus; species Lepidocyrtus cf. nigrosetosus NNG-2020. Next base: position 5,903 of record JAHZNK010000834.1, on the reverse strand, counting down.
AAACTCCAAAGAATGCTGCTGGCTTCCGCCTGTACGCCTAGAATAAGATATTACGGTAATTGCACAACTTTCTCTACTTTTATTCGAGTACAATTTAGAATTGAAAAGTTTCTATGGTTGTTTTTCTTTTGCTCTACATAAAACCATGATCTTCGTCTTATTCTGCTGCAGCTACTCTGCTCGTTCATTTGTTCACAATTAACTTTTTCTTCTATAATTTATGATAGTAAACAGGATCCCACTTCACACCGCAATTCCCTTAATTGTCACTGAAACTGGTGGTTATGCTGGTGGCGTGCGTAGTCAAGCGTACGAGATTTTCTATTAAAGAAATATTGTAATATTTCAATTGAAGAAAGAGAAAGGATAAAGTCATAATCTGGAAAGGAATAACGGCAATCGTACAAACACATGAAAAGAGGAAGAAAAATGCTTTTGAAATGGAAATCTAAATCTGTTGCTACACTTTGGACGCGGCAGTGTTAACAGAAGAACTGCTACCCGAACAATGAGGATGCTGAGTGAAAGATCTTTCCTTAAAATACCTCGTTTGTAAATTCCCTACTTTTTCACTTTCTCTTCTTGGCTCCCTTTTAACTTTTCTTCCCGTGTCTTTTCATACGTGCTCCTTTCAAAACAACCTAAAAGTGTAGGGAAAGGTGTACAAGAAAGACAATGGAATTTGTGAGGGCTGAAGCAAGCCCGAAACTACACCAGACTTTTCTCTTCTTTAGCAAGTGGACAGCAAAAGGAATGAAAAAATGTGGAAATGAGGTACATATTTTACCATTATATATTGCATGTGGCTTGGACATTAATGCATTTTACTAGCGTCAAAGATAATAAGAAAAAGATGAAAAATGTAAAGATAATATGAAACCAATCACGGATCAGAAAGCATGGACTGCAAAGACTCCATTTGTCCCGAACTCTAAAAGTATGCCAACTTGCACACTGGTCCAGGAACTTTTCATTAAGAAACTAAATTAGAAAGGCGGACTTGAAGGCTACCTGTTAAAGTGATGGATCGGAAAGTAGGTAGTCTGTGGCAGAAATTTAATTAATATTTAATATGCTCCGTTTGACGCTTCCACTCATTTTTACACTTAAATGAACTTTTTTCTGGGAGAAAATTGAAAAGAAATGAAGCATGTAGAGTGTAAACGTACTACATACATATTTAATGCTCTTTTGTATGAAACTTGTAAAGGAAACTAATTGGCCACAGTTTCCAGCTTTCACCATATTTTTTGTCATTTAGTGGAGTCTGACACCTGCAGCTGGCAAAAATTCAAACTTTTCTTTTGACAAAGTGGATACTGGTAAAAAAAAGTCACCACGAAAGCCTTTACTAAAACACAGTACACATTTATCCTACGTGTTGATCTATAAATAGTATTTGATAAAGCAATAATTACAAAATGCTAAATGACACGTTTAATGAACTGCCTTGAAACCAATTTATACCTTGTGTGTTTTTACATAAAGGAAAATTAAACATCTGACAACATACCCTAAAGCTTAATACATTTTTTCAGTCTAGTTTTTAAACAAAAGTTAACATACAAGCATGAATACATTGCCAATTTTTTCAAAAGGATGTTTTAACTATCATTAAATGTTCTAGCTCAGTGGATAAATTACTCATAAATCAGTGGAATGAGTAAAAGGATCCTATCAACTTGACTGGAAAATGATAGAAGTCCATCAAAGTAGATTGCACGTGAAACAATATGAGGTAATCGATTTTTTAGAAAGTGATCTACTAAAAGAAAAGCGACAGTGTCTTCTGAGAATGTGTTTTTATATTACATGTGTATATGTAAACGATAAATGTGTGGAGGGGCTTCAATAATCCACAAAAGTATTTTATCCATTGTCAAATAAATTCCTGTCACGATGACCGGTAATAAACGTTCTACATTACTTTGTGTGTGTAAAACAAAAAAAAACTCCTCAAAATTTATGGAGTGTGTGTAGCAAGATTACTTTAGAGAAGGTCCGACCTGTTCTGATAATTTCTTCTTTCTTCGACATTATATTTAAGGGCTCCCACATAGGGCTGTCGTTCAGCCTCCTAAATCAGACCAAAGTGGAATGTCAAGGGAAATATGAGATATATGAAAAGAAGAGGATATTTAGTCATATGAATGGAGACTGGCGGAATAAAAAGTAAAATTTCCAGCTATGGTCTTCTTGCCACCCCATCTTTTCATGATCGCTTTTTTATTTTTTATAGTGGGAGCATTTACCCAAGCTAAATTGTAAGATTATTGGCATCAATGGAAAAAAGCTATTTTCGTTATTACTCTTTTTCCTCCAGTTTCCGCTACCAGCCCTGCATCAACATCATCACCCACTCACTCTCTACCACCACTAAAAGTACAATCCAAAGCTTTCTTTCATTCCCTTAATAATCTAGGCAAAAGAAATGGAAAAAAATTAAGCCATTCTTTTCCAGAAAAGTTTCACCATTCAACCATACAACACAAGCACGCTTTCCCTTTTTACAAGTAACATTTCATTCTGCATTTTTCTTCTTGTAACGGTTATGCACTTCCAACAGTTACTGTTGCGTTTATCATGATTTATTAGAAAAGAGAGGGTGTCCTACTCCCAATAAATATAGGAATCTACACGTAGCATATTTTCTTTGAAGAAAGCATAAAAATGAGCAGCACAACCAAAAGCCCACTTCTCTGGTCCAAACAAGTTCAACAAAACTAAAGTTAAAATTTTCTTTAAAACAAACACATAAATCATTACTAATGAATCATTACAACTAAGAATGGCGGAAAGTGTCAAAAGAAGTGTTTTTGTTGAACCTTAAATTAAAGTGGGATTTCTCAGATAATTCTCAATGGTAATATTTTAACTTACAGAATAATTAATATTTACCCTTTACCACGTACCAACACCAAAGCAGAAGGCACATTACCTAAAAACGTTAATTCTGTTTAACTGCGCTCTATAATGATATAGTAAAATAAAATATTATTAATGATGTTCCTTATCTCTTCTCTGCTTTCACTCTTTTCACTTTCTACCTCTCTTTGAACGAGAAAAGGATAAACACAGCCACAATCTCTCTTTCTTAATCGCTTCATTCAACTTGGAAGAGGAGCCACTATACCAATTCACGTTATTAATCATCTCATCTGCTACCTCTCTCTCTCGCTTTTTATGTTTCCCACTTGCTAAATCATCCGCATCATCATCATTGTCCCCACCACCACCAGAACAGTCCAGAATCTCCAGAAAAAGAAAAGCAAGATAAAAAACGAAAAAAAGAAGTTGGAATAAAAGGAAAACCTGACAAGTTACAACTTTTCAAGTGTTAAAATTGGGTAAGAGAGGAGGAAGAGGAAGGAGAAGGAAGTGGAAAGTTAGCAGGAAGAAACAGGAGACGGTTATTATGTGTGAATGATGATGATGATGATGATGGTTGCTGAGGTTGGAAAAAATTCATTCAAGTACTCTTGAGAAAAATGCTTGTTGTCGACTTTGTCATCGGAGAGGTAGCGGAAATACATGTGCATACTTATTTTACTATTCAATACGTTATGACAAAATGTAAGAGCTATTACGACGTCATCTCATCATTATTATTATCAACATGGTCGTCATCAACGTACCCGTCATCTTTTCAAGTTTTTTGTTCATCCTCTTATTTATCCATTTTATCTCAATAGTATTGCACTACACATAAATTACAAAGTTCTTTCATACACTCCTCTGTCTTCCTATATCTATTTATATTGTTATATTTTTGAATGCCAACTTTTGTGGTGATAAATATTCCATGCTGCATTACTTATCTTCATTGCACTGTGTGGCACATCTCATCGTGGTAGCTTTTTTATGCTCATTTCTTAAATTTCAACAAAAAAAATGAGAAATGTTGGGGCTATTATTGATAATGTTATGCAGACGTTGTAAATTCTCGTAATACTGACTTATCTGTCGGGAAAAAACTCATTTTTTAAAACTTCTTCATATTCAAAAAGATTAAAGATCATCAAAATGCTTTCTAAAATGTATGATCCCTCTTTTCCCATTCCGTTTGATTTGAATTTTTCAATCAATTGCAAGTCATCTAATAAAAACTCTGAAAAGTAACAAGAGTCTCTGATGCATGTTTGATAGAAAATAATAACTATTTGATTTGATACTCTTTTTCAATTGAAGTGGATTCAATACCATTTTCTTGGAATAGTTTTTAGCTTTTTACAAATTTTAGAAACTTGTTTAATGCAAAGTTATTTACATATACTTCCGCATTTTCGGTTCAAGTAGAAATTGTAAAATAAAGAAGAGGGAAAAATCTTTTTCCCAATCCCAAGCACGTGGAAAATTCATGGCATGGAGAGGATTTTGGCATGTAAAATGTATGCATCAGAAATCCAGAAATTCCCAAGTGATCAGGCATACTTTATCTCATTCCCCAATCTTTCTTGCTTTCTGTTTACTGAACTGGGCTACATTACATCCACACACACGCCATCATCAGCAGCTTATTTTCCCTATTTACCTATTTTTCCATGATGATGGGAAGCTTATTTTGTTAAAAAATATGAGTTACGATCCAAGCTAAAAAGTAGTGAACTCCGCCAAAATGTATCTATAACTTTTCCTACCCTTTTGCGCATTTGAGACTCATTCTTTCTCACAACTTGACATTTCTGCAATTGTATGAAAAAGCTCAACAAGAAATAAAGTAATTTAACACCGGCACATATTTCTGTTTCCTCCTTTCAATCTCCCTTGTTACTTTGCATATCTTTCGCTTTAGAGGTTTTTGTTATATCGTGCATGCACTCCACTCATAACATCCACTGATTGCATTATGGATAGGCAAAACACACCAATCTTTTCCCTAGACTCATCGCAACTGAAATAGATATTTGCTCCGTTGGAGGAAGAAAAGTCAACCAGAAAGAAGAAGAGAGAAAGACGTTTTTTTCTAATATTACTTAAGAACTTGGCATAACTTTAGCGTTACGCTAGGCATCTTTCAACTCATTTTGCATTCCACAAAAAATTAATGGAATAAATATTATAATGTAATGTAATAATAATGCTATGGAAGATTCCTTTTTAAAACAAAGCTCTTTTAAAGTAAACCCTCGCAAGGGGAACATGTATAATGTAGTGAGCATAAACAAACAATGTATACTGGTCTAAAAACTACATTTGATTTCCACCCGGTATTATTCCTCCTTCTGAAACAGTCTTTTTAAAACTTCATTTCGTCGTATTCTTATCGCTGCTCGCTCACATCAACAAATCCAAACTAATAGCATAAATTGTGCATATATTATCTTTTTACTTAACGCCGCATGGCTCACCTTCCCTTCTCTTCAAAGTTGATAAGTAATAAAAAGGAGACTCATCTTGTACGCATTATATTTATTAAAAAGTTTCCTTTAGAGGAGTAGGAAGAGGAGGAGAAGAAGAAAAGAAGCTTTTCCTTTTTGATTACATTTGACTTGTAAAAAAGTATGGATTATTGGCAGAATGTATTTCCCATGGTGGGCTAGACCAGCCCAAGACAATAGATTTCCTTCTTTTACAGTATTTTCTCTAGTCTCCTTTTTGTTATATTTGTCCAACAAAAAGGAAACTGCTAACAACAAATCCAATATTTGTAAAAAGTAAAATTGTACCCATGTCTCAATTCTCAATACATACAAGTTCTTTAATTGTACTTTGACATTGCCCTGTAATACGATGCAGCGGCTTCAGTTTCCTTTCTAGTGAAATGATATCTACATATTATGCATTATTCTCACGAGAGAAAGGTTAGGGTGACTACAATACGGTTGTTTTGTAATAGTAGTGGTGGGAACGAGGAAAGTTGTCGTCGTAATAGTACATGAATTGAAGGAAAAAGCAGAGGATCT
>JAHZNK010000833.1:0-10434 GCA_027744615.1 Lepidocyrtus cf. nigrosetosus NNG-2020 | reverse complement strand
TTGGGTGCTTTCTAACCTCAAAGTAGTTCGTGAGTAGCTTAATTTTCGTTCCGACTTCTCCATGTTTCTTAAAGTCTGGATCAGCAGGACGCGTTGCCACGTATTCAATTGCTACTTCTGTAGCACATCTTCTAGCATCAGCGGTAGGAGACGTAGAGAATGCAGGTCCTCCCCTCGGCATACTGCCTCTCACAGATGATCCTTGATCCGATGTTGGTGAACTCCTGAATCCTCCCCGTCTTCCATTGCCATTACCATTACCGTTTCCATTCCCATTGCTACCGTTACCATTTCCGTTGCTCGATCCACTCTCACTACTTTGATCATGCTGGGGCTCACGAAACATCATGCTATATTGTGACTGTAATGCCACAAGCTGCTGTTGTTGTTGTTGTGACTCATCTTTTTCCGGTGAAGGAGAACTGGAACTGTCTTCAGCACCAGTAGCGGCATCACCTCTAGCACGTCCCCTGGCCCTTCCACGAGCTGGTTTCTGCTGCTCCATATTAAACTCTACTGAAAATACAAATAACCAAAAAAAATTAATTTCATCATTATAATCACTGATACAAACACCAACAGAAAGGGAAACCGAATGCAACATTCTCAAGGACTTTGATGCTACCTGCCTTTCTAAATAACGGTTTTCCACCAACACTATCAAAAACTGCTTTTACTACTACCTTTTAAAAATACAATTTGAAAGAAAAAAAATTTACAAACTAAACCAAAACCTCACAAAAAATCAAGCTTACCTTCACCCTTTTGGATGAGTTTCCCAGATTTCTTTAAAACTTTAGCAAAATAACTTAATTAAAGTTAAATTTAACTGGTTCTGCAATCACTGATCAAAAATTTAATTATTAAATTAATTGCTTCCTCCGATGATCAGTCTCTCAACTCCTCTGCTGGACTCTTCTTGACTGACGATGAAGTGCTTCACCAAAGAAATGAAATTGAGAGAAGAAAAGACGAATCGATCCAAACGTGAAAGATGCGTTTTAATTGCTGGCTCAAGTCCACTTTGTCCCTTTCAATTGGAAACGAATGAAGTACGACAAGAACGACACAACTCACGCGGCATTGCAATGGCATGCACAGCTAAAAAAGCATTTTTGCCAAAAAACGAGAAAATGCACTCCAGCAACTACGACAGCTCTTACGTTTGCTGACGTTTTCTTCCCTTCTCTTCCTTGCCTTGCCTTTGCTTGCTCCTCTGCTGTATTTCAGTCAAATACGTTCAACGAGTGGAACAAAGAAACTTCCCGCCAAAAATTGAAATGAACGCAATCCAGCATTTTTATCTTTAGTTTCATGTCGTATGGAAATCCTTTGTTCTTGGGATGTTACTTTAGATGCTAGATAAGATCTTATCATTGCTTTATCAGCGAATTTGTTTCAAATTCCTAAATTACAATTGTAGATGGGATCCAGAGGATTAAGATAACAAAAAGAAAGGATAATGAGCATTAATTAATTGATTTTTGGCGTGAAAGATTGATGACCCATGAATAAAACCAATCTGGAGAAAATAATTAAGATTTTTATGATTTATTGCAGCATCCGGTACATGAATTGATGCAGATTGCAGGGACTGACATGAGTTGCAGGACTTTTGCCAATCTGATAAGAGCTTATCAATAAAACATCAGTTTTGCTACAGGTAAAACCGCATTTGACATCCAGTAATAATCAGAGGAAAAAAGTTTAGGTTTTTGATAACAGCACTTTCATAAGAACGGTATAAGGAGGAAGGAGGGTATATGCAAGTTTAGGATATGGCATGGAAACATTTGATTAAACCAATCAACAATTGATTTGAAATTATTCTAATGTGAAATTTCCAATGGGAGTGCATTAGTCATGCATCAACTTTTGGCAATTTTTTTCTTATGCTCAAGCAATTGTCTGATAAGTGTTGAACGCGATAAAAGTGATAAAAAGTGGTAAATATAGTGCTATTTTATTAATTTTTTAATTTGATTCTGAAACACTCAAAACATTCAAAAGCAAATATGAACTCGTCAACTTCAAACACTCAAAAATTGGGACAATCCAGAATTCCAAAGCCATCTTGTCCTTCATCTCCATTCACTCCGCCAAAGTCGTCATCGGGTCAGTCAGTTTCGGGAAAAGGATATCTTCATCGGCATCAGCACCATTCCCAAGTGAATAGTGGCAATAGTTTTCCAACCAATTCCTGTTTATCCGAGATCCCGGTTACTCCACCTGTGACAAATGGACATTTAAAAGGGGCCAAGCCCGTTGGAAAGCCACTTGGTGCTGCATATGATGATAAGATCAAGGAGGCTCTGGTTGGTCTCATATATCCCGATAGCTTAAATGAGCTACCTCAGCCCAAGAGCAAACAGTGCCTGGATAGAAACGGTCATGCTTCTTTAAATGTCCCTCCGCTCCTTCTTACTGATGAAGACGAGGATTATGATGATTACCAAGACTATAACGAAAAGGAAAGAACAATGTCCTCTCCAAAGAGGCGTCCAAATAGCGACGAGAACAACAATTTGGACTGGGAAGATGATTTCTTGCCCAAACGCTCTGATGAAGAGCTGAAACGAATTATTGAAAAGGCTCAAAGCACCATTTCAAGCCGTGATATGAAGTCTTCAGAAAACAATTCATTGTCAAATCATCATGTCAAGAAGAAAGGCACAAGTCCTAATGAGGATCCTGGGCCAGACGACGATTTAGAAGAGTTGTGCAAACAAATGGCCAGGAATAAGAACAGGAAGCCTGAATCTACCACAACCGCATCCAATATGGCCAAAACAAAAACAATATTTTCAATGGGACCTCCAATGACCCAAAGTAAAATTAGTGTGGGGCCTGGTGACAATGGAGATTTTGATAATCAATCCTGCTTATCGATTGCGGATTATCAAGAGCAGCAGCAAGCCAAGCAAGCCATCCAAGGAAATGAATCAAGGCGTCTGCAACAACAACATCGACCAATACAAAGAATTTTTAAGAAACCTGCTAGCTCAAGCTCCAAAAATTCGCCTGAAATGTTTGACACAAACACTGATTTTATAACACCATCAGTAGCCAATAACACTGCGGTAGACTTTTCACAAGATGTGGAATATGATGAGAATACTTGGCCCTGCCGAGCTGTTTTACATGAAAATACTGGGATTATCATGTTTCCTGCTGATTTATTTGAAAACCATTCTGGTGCTTCATCTAAAAAGGCAGTCTCTTTCATGACTTGCTTGAGAATTGAGAATTATTCTCCCTATCTGTATGGATTTAAGGTAAGTCTTCTCAATATTAGTTATTGAGAATATTGATTTTAATATCTTGGTAAAATTGATAAAACTTGGATATTATTCGTTTCCAGATTCGATGTAACTACTCGGCTCTTAGCTGTATCATTGTGAAACCGAAAATGGGGCTTGTCCATCCAAAGGATTCTGCTTCAGTGGAGTTTAAAACCAGGGATGGCATCAAAGACTTGGAAAGCTTACAGAATGAAATTGTAAAGGCACAATTTGAAGTCAAGTTGTTCCTTCCTAACTGTACAGACTTGAAGCAACTGAATGCCATTTATAATGTACGGAAAGTTTGGAGTGTTTAAGTATTTGAACCTTTTTTCGTTTCAATTTTTTAATAGTGTACCTTTTATATTTAACCTATAGAGATTGGAAGAAAGGTACCCGCATGCAATCAAGACTCAACGAATCGAGCGTATCGTATGCTGGGATAGTGAGGACTATATTCGAACTATTGATTTACTGAGTAGTCCGAAAATGTCTGAGGTGAAAATGAAGGCACTTCAACACAAGAAAGGAGAAATGGATGAAGTCTACTCAAATAAAATTCTTCCCCACGTATTTTACCAAAGACAGATCAACTCGGTTCGGATGGAGATGCTTCAGGAAAATCAGGAGCTTAGGGGCTATCTGGGAAAATTGGAATCCGTTTTAAAGTACGTCCAGGGCGGCTTTCTTCTCTTGACATATTCAGTTGGCTTCCTTTGGCTTCTCCCATTGCTATCAACTGTTGTGAACGTTGACGAAGAATTAATTTTACAACAACAGGAAGAGAAAAATCTAACTTTAATTGATAAAATACTTGACTTATTTATCTAAGTTAAACTGTATTTTTCCACTAAAAATATTGAATTCACATTAAGTTTGCTGATTAAAAAGGTGAAAAAACACTACATGTTTAATTTTGAAAATACCGTGTGCGCTTCCTTGATTTTACTTAAAATTCATTATTATGTAAATAAAGTATACAGAAGATTCGACACAGGTTTTATTATGAATTTTATTGAGATTTAACAATCTGATAAGTTGAAAGTAATAACTTTAAGCTTGTGTAGGGGAATTTGTTGGGGAAGGCAAAGTCGTTACGGTTATGTTATTATTGGTTAAAGAAGTATCATCTTCTTCAGGTACACCTTTTGGCAAAACTTTAATTTTATATGAACTGGACGATGAGTTTACTATGGGTCTAGTGCCATTATACTCCAGCTTCACAACATCCATTTCGTCATCCTCGTTCGTGGGAGGGGGCGCAGGTGTTGTGTTGTTGAGAATATCATGAACATTAATAAAGTCTGGCTCAGGTGTAGTAGTCGACTGTATTTTAACAGAAACTTCTGACGCAGTTTCATTTCCCTCTTCCCCTCCTTTAGCTTCAATGATTGCAGCATCAGTTTCGTTTCCTTTGGCCACAACCTCTTTTGCCAATTCCGTCGTCATTTCAACCACTGGAAGTGGAGTAACTGTTGTCCGACGGGTTCGTGGCCTAGGGCGTATTGTACGATTTTCTGGTGGAGTGTAACCAATCAATGAATCTACAATCATTTGGGCCTGCATACGTCGACTTGGTGGAAAGAAGTTGACAGTGCTTTGAGCAATCCTAGTTGGATTCAAACTTCCAAGTCCAGAAAAGATTCCAAAGAGACCTGATAGCACTCCGAAGGCACCAGGTCCTGGAGTTGTGGGCATTGTGGGTCCGTCATCCTCTTCGTAATCGTCTTCTTCTTGTGACGGAGGGGATCTCCCTCTTGCTCTTTTGCAGCCTCGATTGCTTTAATAAGGTTTACTTTAAACTATCACCAACAAAGTTTGGTTTTTACATTATGCTTTCAAAACGTAACAGAATAGAAAATTGAATTAGCTGTCTAACCTCATCGGCAAGTTCCTGAGAGATACCAAGTTGGCTTAACGTTTCATAGTCAATTTCACTGGTATTCCCTTTTACGGTTGAGGTATCTGAGATATCTTTTATCGCTTCGGACGTTGCCGTTATATTTTCTTCATAGGAAGGCTTGAGTTTTTGGTTTAAAATTAAATTATGAACAATTTTTACTACATATGACTATAAGCAATTAGTGTGATTTGTAATGACGTTTTTAGAATTACATAATATTTAGAATTACCTTTGCAAAAATCACACAGATTACAGTCAACCATCCAGCAATTCTGGAGAATGTAATTTTATTTGTCATTTTGGCTAATTATTACTCACGAAATGGGTAATAACACCGCTTGGTTACTGACACCCAACTGAGCAATTTCTCAAACTTTTGAATTAATCATTGCGCTTGCTAGTCGCTATCATAATCGATGCAGATTACAAATATGAAAAACGTTTGACATGGTCTGGCCAAAAAATATATAAATACCTACATTCTGAATTTCAGTACTACATCTTACTGTATGACATGAGTTTCTCTTTAATTACATGAAATCCTCCGAATCAAACTCCAGCAGCGTATGACGTTTGTAATATTTGAATGAAAGCAAATAATATGTAATGTCAATAACCCTATTTCTGTAGCAAGTGTCAGTGACAAGTGCTTCCTCTACAAATGAATATTCATAATTTTATCCAGTTATAGATAGACATTATTGATTATTCGATGATGGTTAATAGGATCGGTATCAATTCACCCCTGGAATAATTATCCATCTTAACTTTAGTGATGACATGTAATTTTACTGAAATGATCTAATCTAATTGAAAGAGAAATCTTGTTCGCGATAATATGTAATATATGCATCCAACGTGTGAGACACAACGGAATGCTAGTGATGAAGAGTCTGTGAAACAACCAAGAAGTGTAGGAAAAAAGCTAGAAGAAACATAAGAAATGATTAATACGAATGCGACTCATCCTCAGCAGTCAGCAACTAGAGATTTTACACAAGAATTTTTCGTCTCTATTTCTGTGTGCCAGTCGTGAGTCGTGATGAAAGGCTAATTCGTACAAATATAATGGATTTACATATTTTTATTACATCTATAGAAAATGTAAAAATGTAATAGGTGTTTTTGTATTAGCAAATAAAGACTTTCATTCTAAATGACTAATATTGGATGATTATTTTTATAAAAACTAAAATTTACACTAAAGACTGGAGAAAAGGTTGTATGTGTATACCACAATAATAGTTACTTATTAGTCCAAAAATTCAACATTTTCCAGCAATTTATTACCATATTTAAATTTCTAAAGTTTGTCTTTATTCTAAAGTACAACCACAGAATGCAGTTGCCCCCATTTCAAAAAAGGTCATGAATTTTCATTTTTTAAAAGACAGAAATTTTATGCAAATTCCGATATGAACATTTCAAGATAAGAAGCAGCTTAATGTATACTTAAAGAAGCCCGAAACATCGTTTGCTTTTAAGAATGTCATCATTCCCTTTCAATAGTGAAATACATAAAATATGAAATTCAATATCAAACTTGAGCATATAAAAGAGATAATAAATTTTTGGTTGATGATGGAATATAATTTTTAGTTGTCTTAAAATGTTTAAACAGTAAAAATTTAAAAAGCCTATACCACATACCGTATATCTTGCATTTATCATTGGCATTTTGTCCAAATCAATTAGTTTCTTTCTTGTATTGAAAAACATTTAGTGAGAAACATTTCTCAGAATTTATCCATCCAACCAGCTCCTAGAACCTGAACCTTAAACTACTTCGCCATTATATCTACTAGTAACTGTTCAAATTGAGCATAATGTGTTCATCAACTTCGACATTTTCCTTGTTGCACACGTGTTATCCAATAACTGATTTAAAGATAAATAATTGAAAAATATAATTAACCGTGTTTGAGTAGATTTAAAAATTTAGTTAGCTATGAACTCTTCTACAACATCGCCTAAAATTACTAAAAAAGTAATTAAAATCGACATTGGTAGTGGTTGTGGAAAACTTGGGGAAACTTTGACCCTGCAAATTGTAATTGTCTGTGAGTTTTTGAAAAAGATTCAGACTCGGATTGTCAGTTCAAAATGTTGTGAGAACACCGCATCCAATTTCTGGGACCATATTGCTCGAGGCTTAATCGCAGATATTGAAGCTGACTTTTATGAAGAACGAGCTTTTGANCAGACTCGGATTGTCAGTTCAAAATGTTGTGAGAACACCGCATCCAATTTCTGGGACCATATTGCTCGAGGCTTAATCGCAGATATTGAAGCTGACTTTTATGAAGAACGAGCTTTTGATTATTGGTTCTGGGGGTTGGATTTAACAGTAAATGAATTGTCTGCTGCCTTCTATGCTTTGTTAAACGACGCGTCTAACTTACGGGATAAACCTAATAAAATAAATGATACAACAAACACTAATAAGGAATCAAAGCTTAGACAAGCATTTGCAAAATTGGTTCAGAAAACTAGAGACAGGGATGAATCTGATAACTGTGACGAACACTGGACTACAAATGGGATTGTTCGCCTTCGATTCCTATTCCTTGTAACGGAGACCATTCGCAAATATGGTGATGCTAAAACCTGGAACTGGAAATCTAGTGATGATGATTTGAAAAGGGAAACAATAATGTTCATGAATTGCTTTGACGAGAATGCACCACTGGTATTTTTGTACTACTATTGCCCTAAAATTATGTAAAAGTTATCAAATTGTTTTTACACATGTTGATTATTAATATTATTACAGTTTGCTGAATTTAAAGTGGTGATAAATACTCTGTACTTTGTTGAGTTCGGAAAGCACGAAGACATCCCTTTGCCTCCTCTGACAGATAAAGAAATCACCCAAGCTATGAAGCATATGAAAAAGATACAAAGTAAAAACATGCATGCTTTAGCTAAAGTAATGTCGAGCATTGAAAGTAAAATGAAAGTAACTGAATCAGGGGTTAGGAGGGTGACTCGAATTGTGTTTGAAGCTGTTGGCAACGACGCGTCGGCATCGTCTGAGATAGAATCTGAAACCGATGAGAGTGAATACGAAGATGCATATGATGACGGTGAAGAGACAGAAGTCGATACACGAGAAGGAGACAAAGAATCTCATTCATTACCCCATTATCATACTGCTTCTGGACATCAAGAATGTTCCAAAGACCAGGATGAGGGTAAAACCAGCAATAATGATGAACCTTGCGATTCCGTTGTGGCTGTAGAATCTCAGATGGCAGTAAGCACTGAAGTTGGGTTTATGCTACCAGGGGCTGATGAAGTAAAAATCGAAATTGGCGAGAGAGATGTAAATATACAAATGCGAAGAAGACAATTGTCAATTGAGGACTTTATGATTGTTCGCCATGGCGCTGAAAGTATAAAGATTACGGCAAAGAGTATGGCCAAAGCGCAATTATGCAAACACACTGGGTGTCCAACACCAGCCTATCATTATAGGGATTGGAAAAAAGAGGGATATAAATGCATTTGTGGACAGAAATTCCGAAAGCTTGAGTTTTTAGACAAGCACGCTCGTCGAGGACAGGAAATTGCAACTATCAAATGCGACAAATGTAATTTCAAGAGCAACAGGAAATGCTGCATGAATAAACATGTCATGGAACAACATGACGTGGTGGCGAAGCCAAGTAAAGCTGCAAGACGATTGTATGAATGCCAGCGCGGCTGTGGTGGGCTGTTCTGGACAAAACGTCAACTATTTGATCACAATCGATTCACGTAAGCTATGGATAAATTATGCAACACTATTACCTATTCTAAAATTAAAACTTTTGTACCTGTTTAATTATTTTGTTGGCTAAATGTTGTGATAATACTGAATAATAGGCAACGGTCATGTAATTACAAGAATACCATAGCTGTAACGGATCCAAATCGTTTTAATGATTTGACTCCAGAATCATGGGCTACATTGAAAAAGCTTGCGTCTTTAAAGGTTGAGGATATGCAGGACATCGTGAAGCGTTGCAACACTGATGAAACTTCCGGAACGAGCTCAGATTCAATGCAAGTTACAGTTGTGAATTAAAACCTATTGAATGAGTCATTGGGAGCTATTGCAAATGAAGTGGAATCGGAAACCATTAAAATAAAGTTGAATGTAGTCTATGAGCTTTAAAATATTTTCAAAAATTCATAAAAAGGTGTCAAGTCAATTTGGTTAATTTATCTTGTCGTCTTTATAAAACATTAAATGACTATATGGCAAAATGTTCCTGCGTGACTATCCCTCGTAGTCTAGCTCCGTGTGGTATCATAGTGGTAACATTCAATCATTCTCTATTGTCCTTTTGTAGTCACCAAAATAAAACGACACATTGATCAAAATTCGATAATACAATTGTATGTGTAATGAGATTGTTTTCAATTATAAAAGAATAGATTAAACATTTAATTTTGTTTAATGCTGTCGTTTTGTTAAAATGGAAATAAATAAAACTCACTCAGCTTTACATACCTGTAATTTTTGTTTCTTTTCTTTCACCCATATAAGCTCCGACCTAAACCTTTACCTTCACCGTAAAAATTATTTCAGAAGAATATAATCAATACTCCTTGGAAGGAGTAGTTGGTGTTCAAGTATTCGTACTAGCATGAACAATTCGTTTTCTTATTTCCTCTGAATTCTATCGTTTCATTATCAGTCTATCGGCTAGTCATTAGTAGTGACGGACAGACACTTCAAATCCAGCAAACACTTTAAAACTTCTAAAACGATAATGTGAGTGTATCTGTCATTGTTAAATAAATTTAATTGTTTGCTATCTCAAGAGCATCAACATTGGAATTTGGAATGACTTTGCTACGATGTTTGAAAAGTTTTATTCCTGACTTGGGTAAGACCGTTAAATGAGTGACAACAATCTTGAAATTCATTTTGCATCTTTTTTGCACAAAATCAACTTACTACATTGCGTAACAAAATATGTCATTTATAGAAAGACCCTGCGCTTCTTGTGGCTATTCCTTAGAGAAAGGTGTTCGTATAGTTGCGGTAGTGGATGTGGTATGGTCAATCTTTTGGAAAATAATAATTCGTATTTTCTATAAAATGTTTTTTATATATTCCATATTCTTAGTTTTCTGGAATTGCTTGCATTGCGCTATGGTCTGTCCTCCTTTCTTATGTCGTGAATAATCCCCCGAAACCATCTGAGGTGACGAATGTCTCCAACAGGGAAAGAAACGATGATGACATGGAATCAACGC
>JAHZNK010000832.1:0-13967 GCA_027744615.1 Lepidocyrtus cf. nigrosetosus NNG-2020 | reverse complement strand
AAATTTGGTCTAGATTAGCGAACGCTTTGACTTCCTCATTTATTAACTTTATTTTGGAATTCATTTTAATTTTTGTTGAACAAAAGCAAGCAGAAAGGGTTTTTAATTTAATTTTTAGCAAAAGAATGAAAAAGTTTTATATTTTTTTAAGTTTTCCCGAAGTAAAAAATGTTTTTAAGTGGATGGTGTTTAGCCTGCTGCTACTGCAGCTGTCGTCCAGATCAATACGTTTCGTTGATGCTTGGAAACCACGCCACTTTCCAAAGATAGGAATCTCTGAGTTTGCTATACAAGATGAGGAAGACCACCATCATGTTTGGGAAACAGATATTGAGAAGATGCCTGAAGGAGCTTTGACCATAACGGATAATGGGCAAACTTATCTCGTTTCCCAACCCATTTTGGCTCTTACAATTGATTGTAATGCGTCATATCCAGTTGAATGGAATTTTCTCAATGCGGAGGTAATATGACTTTCTCTGATCCATCCATCCATTTTTAGATAAAAAACTCCAGTTCTTTTTTAAAGTGTCATCCTTTCAGTCGTTATCGTATCCTCCAATTCCATCAAAATTCTATTTAAAAGCAGAAAAATATCTACCAACTCTATTTTTCCAATTTATTTTTTAAAAGATCATTAACTTTTTTACTCTTGACATTCTTTTGTACAGGAAGCCGGTGATATGATTTACAGCGTAAGGATACGAATGTTTCGTGATGCCAAAGATGTATACAACCCTTTGACAAACACTTTCTCTTCTCAATTGCAAATTGTTGGGGAAACTAATGCCATTACTGGACAATATATTTGCTATAATGCAGAGTATCCGGATATTCAGAAAAAAATATACATTTACTGGCAAGGTACGAAATGTATAGATTTACGGATATATACGTACTTGTTCATGTTATGATGTCTAAGATTTGTTCAACAAAAATTAAAATGAATTCCAAAATAAAGTTAATAAATGAGGAAGTCAAAGCGTTCGCTAATCTAGACCAAATTTTATACATTACTACACAAACAATGCCAACATGGAGCTAAGATTTTCAAAAAAGGAAAAATCTGCAATAAAATTATTCACAGTGACCAGAATAAACTGAAAAAATCATGATGACAATGGTGATGATGATTCTTTTTGTGCCGTGTCATGTTACGACAATCATAATCCTGTCAATTATCATTTCATCACTTTTTCATACAGAACTGCAGTAGACTCAAAAGCATTTTAATTCATTCTAGAATAAAGCCATTTTCATACTCAAACCAATCACTTTGATCACCTCTCCTCTAAATAAAATCTGAAAATGCCATTTCCCTATTATTTTTCCATCCTGTGAACATGAACAAGTCAATTGAGTAACGTGTAGAGCTTGCTCACAGTAAAACTCGTAAAGTTACTGAAAATATTGTAAAATCATGCAATTTCCTATTGTGATGCTAATGGAAAAAGGGCAAAAGAGCAAAAAAGTAAATAGGTAAAATTACTTGTTACTTCCCCTTTCCCTCTCAACTTGTTACGCTGAGAAATAGTTTTAAAATTTCAATCCATTTTTGAGGTCAAAAACTATAATTCAAAAGTTTGCCCTATTCTTTCATGTTTTTCTATTCTCTTCCGTAAGTAATGATGATGATATAGGAATGTAAAATACAGGAGGACGGATATGAAATGAAGGGGTTAAAATATGTGAACTGAATTATACAAAATAAATGACTTTTTGGCCGAGTGGCTGCATGCGTGACATCGTCATACATGAATTACTCCAAAATCTAAAAAGTGTTTGATCCAAATGGACTGCATAGCAAACGCGCATAATTATAGGGTTTAATTTTGATTAGAAAGTGGAGCAATGAGGTATAGGATAAACTATTAACCATGAGCAGGGATCAAGTGCAACAATTTAATTGCAGTATTGTAGTCGAATCTTATTTATTTCCTCGATTTCCCAAAGATTTGTTTACACCTTAAAACATCTTTAATTAGTTCATATTCTGGTCATCATACATGATTTATTCAGTTGAAACAGAATAGAATGTGCGATGCAGGTTTTTGTATTGAAAAGACCAAACTCATTTTATAATATGCATATTATGCTTACATTAGTATATGAATGAAACACCTTCCCATCCGGTACAAATTCATTACCAATAACCCCATGGATACATTATGAAATATCTTAAAAACATTTTTAAAAAATCCAACCAACAAATAATTTTGAACCGAATATTCCAGAAATTGAAAGTGTCAAATGCTCAGCAAGGTTTTATCAGACAAGTACACTCTGCACGAACAATCGAGATTTTTTCATACTAATCAATCAAAATATCTTTTCATACGATTTTGAAAAAGTTGGATTAATAAAGCTAATTATGGCAGATCCAGTCAAGAGACCTCTTACGTGGTCCAAGGCTTTTCCAATTTATGCTGAGAAACATGACATGTATCGAGTTTTGCAGGTAATACCCCTACCATACATCCTCTTTCACTTGTCTTGCTCCTAACCATTTCTACGAACTCTCATGTGTATGTTAATGCGATATTTTTCTTTGTGAATGTCAATCAGGAGCTTCTAAAGGAGCTAATTATTAGCAAGCCTTACTGACCCTTTGCTCTACATTCGTGATGAACTTCACAACGTTGTAAGACTGCTTCACTGTCCGAGGGTGTTCCTTATCGGTCCTAATGTTGGTATGTTTTCAAAATATCATTCCAATTTCCTAGATATTCGTCTATGAATTTGTATGTTTGATTATTTTTACTTGAACGATAATTATAGTTTCTCAAGGCATCGGGAGAAGTCTTGCCGGTAAATGTGGAGCAAAGTTCTTAACCATTTCAGACATTGTTGACGCTTCCCCCGCTTCCGTTAAGAATATACTTACGACTTGCATTACGGAAACTAAAAAGAAGTTTGATGATAATGTGAGGAAGCTGATGGTGTCCACAATTAAACTCCGTCTGCGTCAACCCGATTGTTTGAGAAACGGTTACATATTGTATGGCTTCCCACAAAACCAATGGCAGGCCAAGGCAGCTCAGCAGAATGGGCTCATTCCAAGAGGAGTTTTCGTCTTCCTTCCGAATCCTGATGCAAACTCAAACTCATCCAGTTTAAAACTAAAGACGGACAGCAGCAGTGGTACTAACAGCCCGTCTCATACTTTTCTTTCGCCCCCTACCTCAGCGTCTGACAAACGACGCTCCGAATCAACGATGACAAAAAATCAGTATTCCTTTGTGGAGTTAACAGTTTCTCAAGTGAGGGAAGTAGCCGATTGCTACGATCCCGATTTATGCAAGGTGATGCCAACAACAAAAGTTTTAATAAATAACTTTGTGAAATATATCACTAGTAACGTTTACAAAAACTTGTCTTCCATGCAGATTTTCCCATATGAAAAGTGGGCAAACACCAGAAAGAAGGATCTGGAAGGGGAGCTGCTAAGCAATATCGTTTCTTTGCAACCTTGTGGGTCGCCGTTCATTCCAAAGATATTAATTATTGGACCGCCATATTCAGGAAGGGTAAGGAATCATCTTTTGTCCATACACTGTTGATAAAAAGATCCATTTCACAATGCACTAAAAATATAATTTTGTCTTTAGTCAACTGTAGCGGATGCACTCACCCAAAAGTTTGAATTTGCTAATGTGGACATGATTGAATTGATCCGTGGAGCTACAAACATGTACTTTAATAGTTATGCAAAATCATACAATTGATTGTCAAATGCGAATTCACTAATTGAATAAACTTTTTATTGTCTGTTCTTAGAGATGATGAGATAGGCAAAGCCTGCAAAAAGTATTTGTCAGACTTGCAGCCCATGAACGACGAAATGATCAAGAAACTATTACAGGTAAACCCTAATACATGTAACATCCTATTGACAGTTTACTGAAGTTAAATCCCAATTCAAAATGTACTAATCGTAAATTGTGCTTAATTTTATTAAAGCGGCGACTGACAAAGATCGACTGTGAAAGAAAAGGATGGGTTCTTCACAGCTTCCCTGATCTTGCCAAACAGTTACACATTCTGGATGCACTGCAATGCACCCCAAACCGAGTATTCTTCCTCTACTGCCCACAAGATTACTCAGAAAGCCGATATCACAACAAAAGATCGGAAGTTCTCAGCCGAAGACTTTCGGGAGACGAAGGAAAAACTCCTTCCATTGATGAGCAAAACTTTGAAATATTCCCATTCGGAAGGAATACATTCTGGAAACGTTTTGACATGTTTGCCAGTGAAATTACGGAAATCTCTTCGTTCTATGGTAAGCAAAATGATCCATAAATGAAACAAAAATCATGCTGCGGAGTTTTTAACCTAAAGTCATTATTCTTCCTTGACATCTCACAGGTTCCAAAATGATCTACGTCGATGCAACTCAAAAAATTGAAACTGTGATAAGATTCATGGAAGAGTCCGTTCTAAGACCTCCAATTGTTCGCTTCCCTGACCCGACAGCCTCCGCAATGAAAACTCCACATCATCATCATCATTAATTACAACCTATTGTAAATGCGTAATCATGTTTTCTATAATTTGGATATTTCTGACTGGGCTAAAGTTGCACAATTTGTGAGAAACATAAAATAAAATGATTTTGCTGCTGAAAAGTTGTAACTAATTTTTGTACAAAAATTACTCAATGCGAATAGCATAAATTGCAAGATTCTGATTATTCTTTATTCAAGCATAGGTAATAATAATATAACATTTTCAAAACTACATCAGTTAAACATATTTTAAAATCTAATGAAAAGCATTCCTGGTCAAATATATACCATTATCCGTTGCAGAGCACTATTGGTCAAACTTTTTCCAAGGATTCTCATCGTCACCATACGGCTTCCATATGTAATGTTCTTCAGGCAATCCTTCAATTTCTTCAAGGAATTTACCAAAATGCTCCCTGTAAATTTTTTCTTCTTCAATATCTGCACTAAATGAGTGATCCATGGTTGGTTGAAATTGATATAAAATAATAAAATAAGACAGCGCATTGGATATTATCCCGATGAGAAAACTAAATTAAGAGATAGAAATAGAACTAAATTGATACAAAAATAATTTGCTCATTAACTCATTTTGTCAGAATTATTCAAGTAATTACTCCTTGTCTAAGTAACTGTAGCCCCCGCCACTGATCTGCATTTTCTTATAGGCTGTGTAACTGGAAAACATGCTGAGCATGAAGTAAAGCTCATCATCAGACTTCCTTCCAAGCATTGTTCTTCTCCGAAGGACCTCCATTCCTGCCATGGCTTCTTCTGCAACTGATGCAGCCGATTGGATCGCACTGAACAATAACATAAGGCTAAGACAAATCATGATTGCGGCTGGTGCCCAATCGTGTGGACGAATAAAGAACGCTTTTTCTAAAAAAATAAATTCTAATTATTTAATTGAACATTATACATCATACATCAATTAATTCTTATGCATTTATCACCAGTTCCCTTTGGATAAGCTGCACTCTCTTTATTTTCTCCGTGTTTGGCAGTACGAATAAGAAAATATAACTCATAAAATAAACTGAATAGCTGAAACGAGACAAAGTTTAAATGCCGATTTATATTGATCTGGAATAGTGCAAATTATTTAAATTAAATTTACTTGACATCCAAAATAGGACTCTAATGAATACGCGTAAACATTGTCCATTCCTTCTAACAAGTCCATTAGTACACCTGTCATTAAACAATATGCTGTCATATTTCATACATTTAAACATTTTCACGTATTTGTATGAATTTGCAACAGCGTACAATGGTCTTTGAAAAGAAGTTTGTAAGTCGTTCTTCCTTCTTCCGTTTGGGAAAACTCGCCTCCCCTTAACACAGCCGCATAAACCCTTCCATTCCAGTATGCAAAAGAGCTCTTCAAAAGTTTACAGTGATAAATGAAGAACATAATGGTGGATTTACTACTCATGACGACAAACAACAGTAACATGCCACCCAAAGTTGTTATAGTCTTCCTGGTGTCCGAAGGCTTTACAAACCAACAAGGGTCTTTGATAAAAGGTCTAAAGGTCAAGTCGCCAAAAATGAGAGGAAGTCCGATGCAAGTTGGTCCAACTTTAAAAACCGCTAGTAATATCAAAGTAAGGACAGTTAAAGATACAAGCACGCAAACCTTCACCGAAAACCTTAATCCTGCTCTGGAAACGTCCATGTGCATGGTGTGCACCGCTCTAAGAGTTTTAAGCCAAAAGAATTAAGTATGTAGCTTCATAAAAATCTTAATGGATAGTATAATTCCTTAATTAGCTTACTTGCTCCAAAATGTTAGATAGTGAGCTATATAATGTCTTTTCTTAAACACCAACAAAGCCGCAAAGCATCCATGTATCAAAGACGAATAAACGTAAATTAAAGGGATAATATATCTTTTGATCATGACCTCTTCGTGATCCCTTTGGTCATTAGGACCATCGAAACAACTGATGTTAGTGTATTTTAAAACTGTTCCATTTTCGGTCGTATTCCAAAAATCTGTCACATCCATTTCTGTTGTGGTTGGGATAGTACTGTTGTTTGTTGAAGAGTCTAAGTTTAAGTTGGTGGTCGTCGTTGTAGGCTTTAGAGTAGTAGTAGTAGTTGGAACGATTTCTGGTGCATCTTTTGCAAGAAAGATTATAAACATGTTGAGAAGTCCTGCAAAGAGAATGTAGACCAATCCTAGGGTACTGATGAAGAACCAAAAGCCTTTGAATCGAGTAGCTCTGAATTTATAAACATTCGTTCCGTTCTCTTGTTCTTTCCGAGTAAAGGGGAATCTGCCGCAAATCACGAAAATTATCCGAAGAGGTCGCACAGAATAATATTGTCTTCTGCAGTAAATCCGTTTCCCCCAATCACCTGTGTAATCTTGATTTTTCTCCTGTTCCGCCACGTCTTCAGGAGGAGGTTCTTCATAGTTGGTTCCAGGTTCGTCTGGAAGGGTTCCAACCAAGTTTGGCGCTGATACAGAGCTTGGTGGAGGGTTAGCGCTTGGTGGAGGGTTAGCGCTTGGTGGAGGGTTAGCGCTTGGTAGAGGATTAGCGCTTGGTAGAGGGTTAGCGCTTGGTAGAGGGGCTGCCATTCTAAAATCAGTACAATAAGAGAGTATTTTATAAATGCAGCCAATAAACTAAAGAAGTATACAAACTTCTATACAAACTATAATCGGTTTATGAACGTTGGTTCTTTCTTTCTACGAAGAAATGCAACTAGCTCATTTCCTGTAGAAATGATTATAATTTTCAAATACGCTAAAATCAAATAGGTTGCTATTGACTCATAGTAGGTTGGAGCAGTACCAATTAAATTACTCATTTTCTTAGGAGTTTATTTTTTCACACAAGATTGGAGTCGAGTAGAATGTTTGTGGACAATTCCATTGTATCGTACGCGATGCTAGGGTTTTTTAATATGATGCAGAGTTAGTTTAGTTTTAACTTTAATATGTAAGCTTGCGAAAAAGTTATAAGTACTTAATATAGATCAATTGGAATTATTTTAGTTTTATTATGTTCAAATCGCAATCAATTTCAACTAATTAATTCGTAGTGATTTGTAAATTTTGATTTTCATTTTGAATTTTGATGAGGAAACACTGGCGTAGAGACAGTGCCAAAGCTTGAAATGGTACTGATTCATAACCCAAGTCTTCAATCATTATGGGATGAGTGGGAGTGATGATGATGATGTGCGTGTGCATGGCCACCCGCTCCCGCTTGTTGTTGGTTCCTCCTTACCCAATTGTAGAAACCATCCTTAGTTCGCTGTTGATTGTAGGTAAGAACTGGCGAGCCTTTCACAAAGTAGATGAAAGAAGGGTAGCCTGCAATCTCTCGGTACCTGTCGCGAATCTGCAAAGACAAATCAAATATTTGTACCATATGGAAATTTTTGCCCAAATATACAAAAATCTCGATAGTACTTGACTGGATTTACCTCTTCGCTTATGTCACAATCAACCGCTGCAAAATATACAGGAACTCCCTCGATAGCCAATTGCTCGGCCGCTGCGGCGAAGCCCCTTTTAGCATTGACACTGTATCCACACCCTAATAAAGAGATAACATATTTGCCATATTTTCATTTCATAACTTGTTTCTCTTGCGTGAATTGAAAGGACTTACAAGTTGCATAAAACATGACCAAAACAGGCTTCTCTCCAACTTGCTGATGAATGAAACGGTCATAGTTGAAGTTGTCCAACTTGGTTACGTGCTCCTCCCCCAGCACACCTCTCCACCAAGATTGAGTCTTTGCAGCATTGGCGGCAGCTTGTTGATGGTTTACCCCTGCCATTGCGATATTCTGACGTGAAGTTTCCTCACTAATGATAGAAAAAATTAACAAATATGGCACTGGCCAATTTTGTGACTAAAATATTTGGTATTACAGTAAATATTAAATTGGATTCGAAAATGAAAAGCTGGGAATTTAATTAGAGACTCATTTATGTAATTACATGTACTTCCTTACATGTAATTTATGTAAAAACAAATTTTGACGTTTCCAACGGCAGCATTGCTTACTTTGCTATAGAAGTTTTAAACTCTTTTTCTAATGTCTTTCATCGTTTGTTTCTTTTTTTCATTATTCATTTTCTGCTGATAGTCATAGAAAAAAATCCTAGGATTTTTTTCTATGGCTGATAGTTAGCTTCGATTAGTTATAAGCATAATTCCAGTAGTTAGCAAGTTGACGGTTGACGTTGTTTGCATTAGGCGAAATTAGCAATAGCAATGGGCTGGGATGATTGGGGCAGAAGAACAACAACAACAACGTCAGGATATGGATATGGAGATGACTCCGGCGACAAATCAGACAACTCAGGTGGAACTAAAGCTAGTAGTGATGAATGGAAAGTAAAATTGTTCTCAAAGACCAACACCTTGAGTATTATTCTAACGGTATTAATTGCCTGGCTCCTCATTTCCTGCATTTTGGCCTGCCTCATGTCCATATTTATGCACATGCAAGAAAGAGGATATTATTCAGAGAGTCAGTATATTCCACAGAAAGCCAACGGACAATATGTAAGTCAAAACAATGTCCAGCAAAATTCTAAAGGTGAGATCCAACAAGCTCCACCGCACTCATCTTCACCAGAGCTTCCCATGCTTTCTCCAGATGACATGATAAGACCAGATGTGGAGGCTCAAACTAACATTCCAGTTCAAACACTTAAGCCGAAAATGAAGCCTTAAAATATTAGTACAAACTATCCAACCACATAAGTTCACTGCTTATTTATCAAAGTGTCCAAAATTGTAAAGGATAATAAAAACACTGCTTACGAATCGCTATTTTAATTTACAATTAATTAATTAGAAAGTGTTGCATATTTTGTTTAGATAATATTAGTTGCTTAAACCTACAATTAGTTAAAAATGAGTTTGTAGAAAATCAGGATATTATAAAAATATGATTTTGAAAGCTATGATCCCGTTGCTCACAAAAAATTAAACTTTTTCTTGTTCAGTTATTATAGATTCTGTACAAGTGTAACATCCTCTTTCATGTTTTTACTTTCGACTTTCTCTCGTTTTGAAGTTTTTCTTGTTTTCTCTCCCAATTTAACTTTAATGCAATAAAAACTTCCATTTTTTGCTAACAAGCACTTTTCTGTCTTTCTTCCTCTTTCAATACCTTATTTTTTGTAATGAATGGCTTTATTTTTTCTTTTTGTTCTTTTTCCGCAGTTTGATTTTCCCTTTCTTTTCATCTTCCACGTGCTTGATACAAAACAAACTGCTGCACTTACCAAATCAGTAGAATAGCGCGTTAAGTAGAAAAAGGTCCGCAGGGCAAGTGCAGGAGAGGAAGTAGAAAAGGCACTTTTACTTTTGCACCATCAAAACATCCACCTGGAAGCAAAGCAAACTTAAAGTTGATAAACTATCTTCTTCTTGCATTCTCCTTTGAACCCGCTCATGTTTGTTTTCTTTTCTATTTTCAAAAAGTTTTTTCTTGTCATTTTTTAACCGGGATAATGTGCACCAGACAATTTCACTTTCTCCAGAGCTTCCTTTCTCCCACTCATAAAGCAATAAAGTTCAGTTTTGGGAAGTTGTGGAAAACTGCAATATGATATTACGTTATTACGTAAATGATGATTGTGATGATGATGATGAAAGATAACGTCAAAGTGTTGGAGTCTTTATCTTCTAGAGCGAAGGTGCACACGTGCCATTCAGTAAAAATCTTAAAGTAATCATTTTATGTGAAATTTTGCCATTTTAAAAGAAAAATGTTACCCAATCTCGTTAAGATATGTAATGGTATGATTCTTTAAAAATACTTTGTTGCTTTGTCAAAGAAAAATGTGTCTCATACTATTTAGGAAAAAATCGTCGTGTGTGGAATATTTTATGGTTATTTAGAAAGACAACACGTTGTTATTTTAGCTGCAGTGCGGTATAATCCTTCATGGTTAACATTTTGCCACCGGTGGCAAAATAGTGTCTTTAGAAAGAGCTATAAGAAAAAATGTTATTTCCAAGTAATTTTGCATTTGGCTGAAAGTTTTTTATCCCTTGATCATAATCTGTTAAAAAGGATTACTTACCCTAATTATGCTTGTAAATTGCATCATCAACATCCTCATTACCTTTCCTCTGACATTTTATTTTCCCCACATAGCAAGCTCAAGTTGTTGTAGTACAATATAAATAGGAGATTTTTTGTTAGATTACAAAAATAGGAATTGCCGGAGGATTCGTTGTATAATAATTGCACGCATAGTGGAGCATTATTCAACGTAGTTTTTAACTGAAATGGATGAACACGTTTAATTTGACGTGACAGGAGGAGAGGAGGGGGAGAAAACGTGGAGGAAAGTTTGTATAATCATCATCACCATCATACTCTTCACACATACACAACGCACAAAACCACCAAAAAACTAATTGCACTTAACCAGTAAAAACCTCTCCCATAAAATAATCATTATTGTTGATGATTATGTCATGGGCCATTCACGTCTCTTCTCTCCCATCCTCCTCCAAAGCCACCCACTCCGTTATCGTGTCCATACAATCATACATACTTACGCAAATTTTAAACGATAATCATTACGGGAAAGGGGCATTATTCTCACCATAACTGACATATATGCATATTATCATATTTGTCTAAATTGTAAACACCACACGCACGCGGTCCAAGTCCAAGACAAGTGTACTCCATTTTATATAAAAACCGCCAAACATCATATTCTATCAACGTGAAGGAATTTACACTTTGTATTCTATTTTTAGAAAATAGTAGAGCACCGGGAGATATTAAAATGCTAAAGAAGTGATTATTTATTGAAAGAATAAAAGGTAATAGTCCTAAAAAGCTATTAAAATGCAACGAGCGCAATGCCCCAGTTTATTGAACAGGAGGTATTTCTCTTTTAAGAAAAACAAGTCAAAAGTTTTCCTTGTAAGAAACTCTTTTGATTCGAACTTGATAAAACTTTTCTAAAAGTGAAAAGAAAGTATTTTTTGTAAAGGGGGAAAGTATATAACTACCTTTATAAAGCCTAGTCATTTACATACTTCGTTTCACTTGTTACAGTTACGATCTGTTTTATTTGCTTTTTAACAGCACACCGAACTGGAGCCAAATGACACGATACATGAATTGAATACGATGCATTTCATTTTGGAAATAGAATGTGAATAAGGAAACTTCTTTTGTGTCCTTCTCAACGGAATAAAGAAAAGAGTGAAGAAAAAATGTAAATTGTACATCCATTATTACCTCAAATACCCCATTTTACTCCGACAGGGTACAAAGGGGGAAGCATACGTGGATTCCGCTTTTCCATCGTTTCTGCTGCATAACTCTTCAAAACTCACTACTCTTCAAAGAAATAATAAAATGTAGTCTCATTTTGAATGAAAATGTGTTCTGACGCTTCTTTTCTTCATATAAAAAGAGAAGAAAAATGCAGTTTGCACAAGAAAAATGCAATCTAGCGGTGCATTGAATGGGTTTAAAGATGCAATTGACGTGGTAGAAGTATTGAGTCGTGAGCAGAGATGATCTGACTCACATCATTACCTAATTATTATGAGATCAATTATGTAAGATAAATATGAAATGCAAGACGATGAATAAATAGAGTTGGCTATGGGCATTCACTAACTTAACATCATTTGCTCTCTCATTCATTCATTCAGCATAAAACCAATTAAGTTACAACTGGTGAAGGCACCGGGCTTTCCTGTCAACCTCTCGCAGCCAATCAAAGCAAGTAGCCGCATTTCGAAATTTTAAAAAATCAGCTATCGCCACCCAAGTAAATTTTAAAATTAGCCAACCTCAAACCGATTTTTCCAGTTAAAATGGAAGAGAGAAGTGACGACAATTTGGATTTCAGCATTCCATATATTTATGGATCAGTTCTCGATAAACCGTGCAAAGTTTATCTTTTTCAAAATTGCCCGTTAAATTTAATTGGTTTAGAAACTCTACCAGAAAGGTTTTGTCAAACTTCAATTGTAAAAATTAAACCGTTCTACCTTGAAGTGTCAAAATTTAAATTCCAGGTTATTGGAAGAGTAAAAACTTTTGTGAAAATTAAAAACTATGAAACTGATGAGCTTGAAATTTTTGTGATTACGGGGGAAATTGGTAAAACATTAGAACTGGCTCTTGGAATGAGCACATTGGAAAAAATGAAAGTGAAATTTGATCCCCGGATTTCTTCCATGCATAGTATTATTAATGATTGGGTGCCGTGTTATACAAATGCAGTGGTGCTAGAGAAAGCAATCCAATCAACAAACTTATTAACCCAGACGCATAGTTTAATTTTTGCTCCAGATCGATTACAAACAGAGCAAAATTTGTTAAAAAGTGCTATTCAAATCGACAGTAGCTTCATAGAAAGTGAAGGAGGTGACACGCCTGAACCTGTTCTTTTAAACATTGAAGATTCTGCCTACAATTCGACATCCATCGTTACGTCAGAGGATGAAGTTACAGTGAAAGTTACATCAATTTTGGAAGCTTCATTGCCAACAATTAAAGAGCAACCCGTTCAACGACGAAAGAAGAAAAAGAATAAACGGAAGAAAGTTACCCAGTATCCAGTTCAGTTCTGGTGGCCAGATGAGCCAAATACTTCGCAGCATTTTAAGCAAGAAAATAAATTTCCACGTAGAGTTAAGTCATTTAATTGCTCTTCTAATTGGGGTAACTGGAGAAACCCAAAACCGGACAAGGAACTTCATCATTTAAAAAAGCAGAAGAATTATTGCAACAACAAACCAAAAGGGGAGAATCGTCAATCTAAACGGAAGAGGTTCCAAGGGGTTCCAAGGCACCAATATTATCGTCATGTTAATCCTTTCTGGGATCATCAGTTTCAAACAGGATTTTACGGCAGGGGTTCATCGCCACCACCCATTCCATTTCCTGTTAATCCGTACTTATTGGCCTACTTTTTAAATCAGTGGCAACAGCATTCATTTGCTTCTCCATTTTACTAATTCGCCATTAGTCATCATTCATTACAATCTATTCAAAGTACAACTCATTTAATTGAACAGAAAAAGAAAGAAGATAGAAAATCATTGCAACAGAAAACTACTACATCTGCATTATCGGCAACTTGCAGTTTTTAGCAGCCTCTCACATCTCATCATCGGATGGAGCTCGCACATTCCAGCTCGTCATCATTTTCTTGTTATATTTCAATTCTAATTTTCTTTTGTAATGAAATTCTTTTTCTTTGAGAAGTGGAGAGGGCCACAGAAGTGTAATTAGTTAAAAATCAAATTAGAATTGTATAAGCTAAATATTACTTTATGCATATTTTAAATCATTCAAAATTTGTAAGTTTATGCGATGCTTTGAGACAAAGCATTCTTTGAGAAGGGGAGAGTCGTGAGCAGAGATGATCTGACTCACATCATTACCTAATTATTATGAGATCAATTATGTAAGATAAATATGAAATGC